>JAZBGZ010000573.1:19157-37255 GCA_037414795.1 Stenodera caucasica | reverse complement strand
GTGTGTCGCGAAAATTCCAGATAATAAAGAAATTTGTTTTTTAAAAGACAAATATAATACTTGTCACAAATTCAAAACATTTGTATCAATACTTACGTAATAAAATTCAATGAAACAAATCAAAAATAAAAAAATATATACTATGTATTTGATTATTTAAGAAGCAGTGAACCGGCCTACTATATGTGACACCAATTAATTCAATTATGAATTCAATATTTAATCATTTCGCAAGTCTACCAACTGACCCAATCGAAAGGGACCAACTTTATTAGAGATGGGCTCAATGTACTGATGATGAAATTAAACACTTTTTGAAAATAAAATAAAATAAAGATCACTTGGATTTGCAGATAAACAGTTTCGTTACTTATTACTTATTATCGATTTTGATAGATTTGTTGGAGATTACTTGAATCGATTATTAAGCACAGTTCGTAATGTGGTAGTACAATGTTGGTACTTACTAGCTGTCAAGATTCTAGCATATTTGACAATTCTGGTCGTTTAATTTGTTTAAAGTTTTGTTTATCAGAAAATTTGAATATTTCTACGAAATAAAATGAATATTTCAGTTCCGTCACGCTTCGCTTGTTTGAAAATCGAAGATGATGATAATCGACCATCAACAACAAATCACATAAATCGAAGAAAATCCTCGAATAAAACAACTGTAACAAAAAAAATTGATACAAATAAAAAAACCAATCAGAATCATTCGAATAGTAATCATAATAAACAAGTTTAGTCATTAGACATTGTTTAGTCTAATTATATTGAAAATTAATAATGTTCATGTTTATAGATAAATTCCAATGGAAGAAAGCAGAAGAAGAAACAGTCTGATAAACAATGGGAAGAATGGAAGCAAAAAGATAATGAATTAATGAATGACCACTTTGAACAAGATTTACAGTTTGCAATTATTCAATCAAAGCTTCAATTTGAAGCTGAAAATAGTGTGGATAATAAAATTATTGAAACTACAATAGCTGAGCAACAAACAAATAGTATCAATAACAACAAGAAAAAGAAAAGTAAACCAATGAATTTAGCCGAATTCTTAGAAATCAATATTAATAAAAATCAAAATAGTGAACGTACATTCATTTTCTATAACTATCAATTATTATCAATAATAATAACTACTTTTAGATTCTTCAAATGATATCCTTGATAAAAATCAAGACAATGAAGATTATTTTGATAAAATGATGGAAGTAGCTAAACGGGAAATGATTAAAGGTAAATTAGAAGAAGAACGTAAAGAACGCGATATAAATTTTGAAGAAATCATAACAAAAGCCCAATATCAAGAAAAATTACAGCTAGAAAAACAACGTAATGCTGAATTACAAAAACATTTAGATGAGGCTCGTGCTGAAATTGTTGCTGTTAAAGAACGAAATAAAATCTTTTGCAATATTTTAGGACAAGGAGAAAGTATATTTTTTATTGGTACTTTTGTAGATTTTTTAATGATTAATCATTGTATTTACAGTGAAAGATAAGGCCGGAATTTTATTAGAATTAGAACGATTAAATAATGTTAAAGATGAATTGACTGAAGAAGTTGCACGTTTACATAAATTATTGGAACAGGAGCGGTCAAAATCTGCATCACATTCAGATTCTAACCTGACAAAACACAAAGATAAGGTATTATTGTTTTAGTTACAAAATCGGAATAAGTTGAGAATATTCGTCTTATTTCTCCCTAGAAAAATCCTCAACTTTATTCCGATTTATTTATCTTGCTTATTATTTACAAGATTTATTTATATTTGTTCTATTTTTTGTTTTTATTACAGAAACAGAAGAAAAATCGTTGAATTTTTCGTTTTCAATTGAAATTTTCATTTGATATACCTAATAGTTTTTGTTTTTTTTTTTAGTATTAAGAGTAAAATTTCCATACATAGAATAATTTTGTGCATGTGATTATTTTTTGTTTTGTTTTTGAAAAATGTGATATTGATTTCTCTTCGTATTATTACAGAGTAAGAAGTAAATCCTATGGTGATAAACCAAATTAACTTCCTCAAAATACGATATGTACTGCATTATAATTTTTTTGTTATATGTATATTATACAAGATTGTTCAATTATTTCTATGGAATATTGTAGAAATACTTTGTTCGAATGTATTTTCTGTTTTTGGTATTTAGTAAGTAAATTAACGTATTTTCTACAGTTTAGAATTTGGATAGATATTGTTTTTCTATAATAAAAAAAAATGTTTTGAAAACTTTTTTTCTCTAATCCAAAATCTTATCCAATACTATGTTCAAGGTCTTGTTCCAACGTCCCAGTTGGTTTCCAATTCCCTAATTGATGATCTGTTTTGAAACTTGAATTCTTAGATAAATATTTTTGCTTATTTGAAGAACTTTTACAATTGAATTTTTCCGAAAAATAATGATTGAAATCGATTAATTAAGGCGATTCGGAAATTTGATGGAAATTAAAATAAAATAAAAATTGAGATTTTATATTCAAAGATCTAGTTGGACAGTTAGATGGTCAAAATCCGAAAATCTCACTCTAAAAACAATATGCTGACGCATGTAGATCGTTTTTATGCTAAATTTAATCATATTAAAATTAAACCGCAGGGCATTGTTACAATCGTATGCAAATTTTTGAATGTTAGCTCACGTTATATGTGGCCAGTGGTGCGACTTTTCAACATCACCACCCACTATCATCATCATCATCATCGTGTAGAAAACGTGTAAATATTCACACATACAAACATATTCACCCCATATACGAAATTTTGAATATTCATGAGCTTGAAGCTTTCGCAAAGCAAATATTAGTTATATTCTCTCTCACACAATAACGATAAAGACTGTATTGTTGATTATGTGAGATTTTAATTCACAAATGTCCAGCAGGAGTGACGAAGACAGGCTCTCTGTATATTATAGCAACGAAATTATCATATAATCAATATTATTTTACAGATTAAACAAAAATTTGAAAAAAATCCAACGAATTAACCGAAAAATTTCCAAGTTGAAGTCGATGAATTATCATTTGTCGCCCCAATTCTCTTCTTCACCGAACTTTTTCAATTTATTATAGTTTATAAATCATCAGCGGCTGAAAGGAAATAATATCATTATTATATTGTCGACAGTTGACAGCAAAATGCCGCTTTATCGTTGAATTTATTTATGAGTCAATATTTAAAAGCAAACAAGACACAAGAATAAGGACCTGTCTGCCGTACAGTCTCATTTAAGATGATTATAACGAATTACTCTATAATTGAAACAGGATCGGACTCAAATAAATTAAACGCGAATAGAGTTCGATGTATTCAATTCAATTATTTCAAATCCAGTCCTGAATTATGGTTGATATTTATTCAACGGAGTAGCATAAATTTAAAGGGGAAAAATTATTAAGATTTTTTTTTCTGTTGATGTTGCCTGGTTTTCAAGACAGTCAGTCCCAAGAGAAATACAAGAATTTCCGTTAAAAATGATCAACTTTTTCCCTGTTATACTTTCATCATTTCATAGTCGGCTATATTTTAAAATTACCATTAAGTTATTTGTGATGCTAATGATAAAATAACACGGAGAAGAGATGGTAATTTTTCTCTTCAACTCCTTGAAGGATCAATGATAAAATGCATATTTATTATTATTTTTATTTTTTAACATAAACTACTCAAATACTGCACATTAATGACTAGAATTAATTATTTTTGATTAAATTAACAATTAGAAAAAAATTGAATTATATCTCGTTATCTGGTAAAGCAACAACTTCTACAGCTGGACTATCAACAGATTCTATATCAGTCGAACTATTATCGTCAATTAATTTTGAATTTGACGGTTTACTTTGATTCATATAATCAACAACTAATTCTAAACCAATTAAAGCACGTAAATCTTTACAACGTTTCTTTTTCTGTTCATCATCATCATCATCATTATTTGCATTGTCAGTTTGCGATGATTCTTGTTGATGTTCAGCGATATTTTTATAAATTTTACCAATATTATTAACAATGTATGATGTACCGATTTTATTGTAGCTCTTCTCGAACCCCATCGATTTTACATCGAATCTCATCGAATTTTTCCCTTCTTGAACATCCTCAACATTACTTAAATTCATCGCAATATTATTACGATTATTACGTTGATTAGGTACAGAAAACGCCGAAGTATGTCGTGATTGTTTGAAGCTATCTTTTGTTATCAGTTGCGAACAACAATTATTGTCTTTGATTCTACTATTGGAATCATCTGTTGTTGTTGTTTCTTTTTGATTTTTACGATCGTAAATATGTCCAGATACTCTTAAATCAATAAAAAAATGTAGAGGATCTATACCATATGGTGGTGTTGGGTAAATTGGTGGATACCAAATTGGGGGTGGTGGTGGTAGAATTAAACTAGTCGATTCGTGGTTGTGATTGGAGAAAATCGGCTCATGTGTTGCTGTTGTTGTTGTTGTTGTTGTTGCTGTTGTTGTTGTTGATGATATTGTTGTGATGGGTAATTCGAGTTTCTTTTCAGTTAATTTTTCATTTTCGTTTACAGTCATTGTTAATTCCAAAGGACTCTCAATTTTATTTTCTGTAGTCTTTAATAACCAGTCGTTTGATTGTAGTTCGGTTGATGGTTTAGTTTCAGTTTTTTGATAGGAAGTGGAATTCCATGGCCGTTTTCTTGGACGTCTCGTATTTTGTACACCATTCGATAATTGTCTAGATTGATCATTTTTGGCTTGGACAAAAGAACGCAACATTTCACTAAAGAAATAAGTATTCGGTAACAAAGACATATTATAAAGATAGGGAGGTGTTGCGGCCAATAATCGCGAAACTAGATCAGTATTGCGAAAATCTAATGGTGACATTCTTGTTTTTGGCGGTGGAGCCAAATGGTCATTAGCTGAAGACATCTGTAACAAAAAAAAAAAAAACAAAAAAGAAAGGCGTAATTTATCAATTTTGTCAGCTTTCAGCGAAAATTCTAGTATTTGTTTTTAATTATCATACTTTGTTGTTTGGAAGTAGTTTTCCTGTTCTGTATCATAAATTTTAATGTCGTAGATTCAAACTGGAAACTTTCAAAGCAACAGTTTAAGAAAATATTAATAACTCTGTGGACGTTTTGTTAATTTTACTATTCCAAACGCATAAATATCGCAACAATTTGAAGGAATTTAAATGTGATTTCGAATAATTCCAAAATAATTGATATCGCTCTAGTTGAATAGTCAAGTATTTCTCGATAGTCCTAAATTTTTTCTGCAAATATTTTAGATTTGTTCGAGGAAAAGTCCAGTTGCGGTATTTCCATATTTTTCTCTTTGAAATAATTGTCATCCCCCTAAATTGAAGATAATAGAATTATAAAGTTTGACTTGATACCGTTGGCATATTTTTTAAATCAACAACTAATTTGCAATTAAAAAGAAGCAAATTAGAAATCTTTGTTTTCAGTCGAATTGTTTTCCTTTTTCTTTCTCAGATATTTAAGGGATGGAATTGAGGAGGGTTGAATGTGGAAAAAAACAAAACCAGCCATCTACGCTTTGTGAGTAATTAACGACGCCTTCCCTGTTGAAAGAATGAAGGCGTCTGCGGCAAATTCAAGTCATGCGATCGTTATAAATCACTATGTCATGCTCATTGCTCATATTCACAGACATTTGAGTTGTAAGAAGGATTTGTAGGAAGTTTGTAATTTAGAGAGGGGTGTATTGTGTAATGATAATAATCATTATAATCGTTGAGTAACGGTAAGAGAGGACGATTCGGTTTCCTTCCCGAAATCCCTTTTCTTAACCGGAGACAACGACAAGACAGCAAATACAGATGATTTAATTGCATCTCAACCAATCCACAAATGGTTTAATTTCTATTAGAGATTATCTTGGAATTTGAAATGATTATATGAATAGATCGTACTCAATAAGGCAATCATCTACAGTCTACAGAAATAATCGAGATAATTCCATCAATTTCGAATTTATTACTTAAAAACGAAACAAAAACTATAGGTACCTCTTTCAACTTTTATATTAAAATCAGTCCTTGCATTTTATCCTTCTTATCAAAGAGATTATTCTCCAATTGAACATTTGAGAACAATATCAAGAGGAAGTAATAAGCGTCTCGAATAAGGACTCATCATTATCCAGAATATTACTGCCAATTTCATTGTCGACAAAAACGTGAAGAGAGATAGAGATTAAAATTGCACCAATTGCGGATCCAGGTGTCTGTCAGCGATTCCAAAACAATAAAAACTCCCTCTCTTATTCGCTAATCGAGCGCAATCTTGATAATCCGCACATAAATATATTGATATTTACTAAACCGTTTTCATATAAACTTAATAATCTTTTGTAGAATGTTGGTTGGTTGGTGGTGGTGGATGGAAGCTTTTGTGTTGTTTAGTTGGATTCGAGCTCAAACTACTATAACTGAACAGATTTAGGCGCCATCCCTCCTATAAATGACAACGACATTTCCATCAAGTATATTGTGGAAGTCTCTTAGACTGGAAGAGCTTAACGTTCTAAATTGTAAAGAAATATTTTCAGTTGGACGCGATATTAGTTCTCTTTCCAACTTTAGCGTTTCTATACATATTTCTCAACTTAAACGAATTTGTGGGATTTATTAAATATAACAATAGGATAGCGTATCAGTTGGTTGAGTTCCCTTTCGGATTATTCTTATTATTATTATCATCATTATTATTATTATTATTCGAGAGCGATAGAGTGTTAAATTTGTATTTAAAGAATTAAAAATTGGATTATTGGAATCGATGGGAAAAATGGTGGATGCGCCGGGCGAATAAACTTATACATATGTATAGGTATAAAAATCAAGAAATGAAATTTTTGAAATTTGCGTCCCAATTAAAAAATGTCTACATTTCAAGTTGATAGTCTGATCCAGTATTTTGCTTTTTTATTTTCAAGTAATCACATCCTTATCGAAAATATCTCTTTATTGCTCACAATTTTTTTTTTATTATTATTCAATTTAGGAACTTTCAATAACAGTGATTTTTCGATAATAGTTGAACAATTCACCATGAAATTTGAATCAGCGTCGTTTCTATCAAAGATTGTGGAATCATACATTGATTTTCTGCTTATTTATGCAAAAATTTCTATTAATAATTATAATCACTTTTCCAAAAGCAGAAGTTTTGACAAAAATCTGGACTTTTCAAATAACCATGCCTAAATTGAATCTTCTGACTATCTACTATCTGTAATAATTTCTTCATTCATTTTTGACTGAAAAAATTAGAAAAATAATTTTTCAAAACGAAATTACCATACTCGCGTGTGGAAAGTCAGACTTTTTTAGTCTTGAAAGCATTCTTCAATTACTGTAATGACGCTTTCTTTGATAAACAGCTCTAATTACTTCAAATAGAAGCAATACTTTTAGAACCCTCTAAAGAAATATTTGCACAATCGCAATTTCCCAAATTATTAAAACTAATTGATAACATACCGAGTGTCCACTTTAAAACAACTCTGAAATATATTTTTAGTCTTGAAAAAATATCGAAGCTTTTTAGTTTTGTCCATAAATTAAAAACAGACAGTCGTTTTACAATTTTAATATTGAAATTTTTAAGCTAAAGTATTCTTGATAAAACAAGAGTTTACAATAATATAACGATTTCGTGTATCCATAAGGCATTAAATTAATTAGAAGTGGAACTGTTATTTGCATTTCAAGTAAAGCTATAATCTAGATAAGACAAAGATTGGGACAATATGGAGGCTGTCGTTAATTAAACATTGTTAGATTGTAATTAGTCTGACTTGATGATGATAATTGTTTGTTTTACAGAACGACATCTCAACTCCATATCTACAAAATTATACCAAAATAAATACAATTTCAACAATTGAATCATTCTGGTTTTAAAATTCAAAAACTGGTAGAATTAATAAAATTCTATTTCCATTTAAAAATTATCCACGACAGATGTTGTTTTATTACAATATTTGTGAAGTTTTGCTTGAGACGACAATCTGTCAAATTAGCGAAATGGTCGTCAATAATAAACCATCCGAATTCGGTATAAAGCTTGGAATAATTTGTAAATTTCAACATGCAAATTGACGAACATCTCCCCTAAATGATTTTAAAGTAAGAATTGTGTGCGGGCGAATTTGCGAGGCTTTTCTATTTATAGGAATCGTGAATCGTGTTTGATATTGGGATTTGAGTGTGTTTTCTTGTAAGCGTCTCACAACGTTTGATGATATATGCGTTGTCTTGTCTATCCATTGATTCTTTCACATGTTGAAATTCATCCAACAGGAACGTTTTCTGTATCCCGTTGGATTTTTATTGGGCACGTACAAATTGTATTTTGTATCTATCTATATTCGTGTTGATAGTACAACTCTTTATATAGATACGTGTCTGTTTCGTAGAGGACAAAGCTCGATTTCATTAGCCTATATTTTGTAGTAACAATGGGGTCGCGCTTCCGTCGCGGAGTCCAGAGTTCACGGAAGTTGTGGTGGCAAGGCGATAAGAGTCCATCGGGATGTGGTTGTTTCTATATTCATATACCTATATTTATTACAATAGGACTAGACGTGTATTGTTTGCATAGAACCATCCATCGGTCTCAGACAATACGTTTGGAAACAATCACCAACAACATCTCACCATGCGATGCACTCTGTCCTTATCTGAAACTTCGCCTTTTAACGATAGTTCACCTATCTAACCATTTTATTTGATAGCAACTCAAATAAGACAACTCAACTCCTAGTACTTTTCCATCTATTCAATTTATTTATTGTTGAATTTAAATTGAATTAGATCAGTAAATAATTTTGCGCGCCCGGCGCATCCACCATTTTTAAACTATCTCTAATTTCTCTCAATTTAAAATCAAATAAATATCAAACAAATTAATTTCATCAGATCACAATCATAAACAACTTCATTCCAATTCCAAAAGTAGGTATTCAAAATCTAGTATCTAATTAGAAAAATAATAATACAAGCCCTAAATCTCGTTCATATCCTGACTTATTTTGATAATTTTTATATGGAGCCAGCCAAACCAAACTCTTGAATCAAGTTTCATTAAAATCTGTTTGTTGGTTCTCAAGTTAAGTTACAAGTATTTAAGGAATGTAAGACAGACGGACAGACAAAGAACAAAACGTCAAGATCAAGTGGAATCTTCGAAATCGGAAACCGAAAATCCCCCGGCTTCCAGAAATGATCATACACCTTTGTTTTATCCTCAAAATTATTGATGCTCTAAATTTAATAGGAAATTTCTGGAAAAAGTTCATTTTGATGTTTTGCGTCGCTCTAAAGATTCGAAAACTACGAGTTATTTGGAACTGATCCAAATCGAATCGCTTTTCTTCGGATATCTTGAAAAAGAATCAACCAAAAGATCATTTGATAAAGGTGTTGTCTATAGTGGCTTCAAAAAAATCACTAAATTTATCAACAATTTACTTTGAATTAGGAAAAATCAAAAAACTTGTTCAAGGATCGAAATTGGGCATTTTCTAGAATTTTCTTAAAATAAACTTTTATTTTTCGATAATTAAGTCTTTTCTTATAAATTATAATTAATCAAATGGCTCTTTTGATTGATTGTTGAATATTTTGAATCCTCAATGTAATGGATTCAGTCGATGAAATTTGCAGTCTTATTTTTATTCAATGAAGATTCCGACGGCTCTTTCATCCGTTAAATCGAAATTCTTTGCAGTAGATTTTCAAGATTATGTACCTATTTCGTGAGCGATTGTTTGTATCAGCTTTCAAAAGTGGTCACTTTAGCTTTAGAAAGAATTCTTATTATTTCATAAATAACGCAAAATTGATAGTGTGCGAGCCACGTTAGTTATTTATTATTCCAAACAATAAATTATTGTTCCGATCATTAAAAAAATGAATAATAAAATCAAAACTGTTGCATATAAAAATGTAAATTTCCATTAAAACAAATATTTTATTCAACCCCTTTTCCATCACTACATTCTATAATTTTATTTTTCTATACAAATAAATTTGTACAACAGAACAGTCATCATCCCCTTCCGGTTAATGACGCACCCTATGACGTTTTGTGGTCAGAAACTCCAACAGGGTCACTATTTCAACCTAGGACCTTTCGCATATGTAACTACAACTTCCGCCAGTTCTATTCACAAACTCTTCGTAATGTTGTTGTCATTAACAAAACCACCCCCTTTTCTATATTTTAAAACAAGCGACTATTATTAGAAACGAACCGGGGGAATTGACGGCCAACACGAATTTTTAGGGAAACTAATGACAGTTTTATGTTGTATGCATTTTGGATTATTTTTAGGCTGAATTTTCGACGATTAAAACATTGAAAAAAAAACGAGGCGAGCTTTCATCAATTGAAGAAATATGGGGGAGGAATGTATCATTTTCAATCTGTTGACATGTAACATATTAAAAGTAGAATTGTGGAAGCTGACAGATGATTTAAGTCATAAATGAGATTTGGGAACCTCCCATAATTTTTGGACTTTCTCAAAGAAATCTGCTAAGAAGCAACAAACATTTTTGACATTCCCCAGTTACTTTTTTTAGGCAGTTTTCAGTTCTAGAAATCATACCAAATAACTAATTGTAAGCCAAAAATAAAATGAATAAATCAAAGAGTTTTTGACTTTTAAATAACTAATCTGGATCGAGAATAAATCTAACTTTGTTCGAATATACTTTTAGTTTGAATTTTCCAAAATTCTCGAATTTCTCAAAAATAAATTTAAAAGATAGATTTACCTAATTTGGGGCTTTCACTGAATAATTTCGAAAAACTTACACACTGACTAGCACTAGCACTGTGAAAAAAATTTGATTTCAATATGAGTGTCGTCGGCGTCGCGACGTTAATAAAACATACTGTGCAAAGACCACGTGCTGGCTCGCTGACAGTACGGCACGCAATGAGGGGCGCTAAATGTGATAATAATGACTGGGGTGGGGCGCACATGGACACGTGGGGCGGTCTCTCTACAGGTGACAGACACCCTTCTCGACACCTATAAACATCCCCTACTAATACAATTCGAATTTCGATGATAAATTTTTTGGAAAAAAATTTAATAAAATTCGGTAAGCTCTAATGAAGATTGACGTGTTAAATCGTGTTATATACTATACATAGTATATACATATATATATATTTTTTTTAGAAGAAGACATCATCAGAGAGAGCATACAATAAGCAGCGTTATCTCATTTGCATATCGTATCGCATTGGTTCATGTGTAACGTGCCGTATGGAATAGATAGAGATAAATTTTAGTATTTATATGTGAGAAAAGGGTAGAAATATATAAAAGGGGGTGTTAGTTACTGAATGATCATCTCTTCAACAATCTACACGAAGCACTCAACTGTCTATCAAACTTTCCCTGTTGTCTGACAACCGAAGAAGGAAATTAATAAAATTCAAAGTTAAAACTGTACAAAAGAGACTTTATCATTTTAAATTTATTAATTAATTGAGAATTAATGCGCTAAATAATGTCTATGAATTTAATATACCGACTTTTACCTGAATTTATTGCAAATACGTCATGATTGATCGAAATAAATAACAACATGATTCGTATTTTTGCAAAAAAACAATTTTTAGACCCCTAACATTGTACTGACAAATAGACTCAATCATTGGCGTATCGTGACTTTTATAAAATGTAAAACCACTCATGGACCTTGATTAAGATCTGTAGTAGTATCGGTTGTGAAGGCAACAAAGAAAATTAAGCACAGCTCCCCTAGCTTCAATCGAAGACACGCCACTGGAATCACCCTTTTATCAATTTTAGAAATCAAATATGTATGTAGACCGATCCTCAAGGGACAGCCAGTATTCAATTGCATTCATCAAATTGATTAAGCATTCATGTCAAAATGTCATCAATGTGAGATAGTTGCGACTAGAATTGTTGATAATAGACAGAAATCGCTTTTTAAAATTTCGAATCACAAGACGAAATCGAGTGATGCAATCACAAATTTCAATATATTGAAGCGCGGGAAATTCGCACCAATCACATATTTAAACTTATTGGATGGTAATCTTGACCGGTTTCATGTTTAGAGGGCGGGCGTTGTATATGTCGGATTGCCGCGATTTATCGAAGATTATCTAAGTGGAACTAGCTGTAATGTAATATAATATTGCTCGATTCAAATGACTTTCAGAATAATGTAATCGTAAAACAAAAAAAAACAAAACAATTGATTGACTATCGGTGATTTTCTAATAGAACTGGCTATTTATTGTATAGATGCTCATATTAAATGTTCATTAATCCATTTCATAATATGGGTTTTTGTAAAATTGATGTATCATAAACTAATTGGATTACATTGTCGCTACATGCTATAACGGATAGATTTTGTTAAATAATTGATACTTGATAAAACGATATCAAATCTAACAAACCTATACCGTGTGTGTGTATATGTATAGGGATGATAATGGGACACAAAACAAAACTCAGCATTTTGTCGAATGAATTATTATATGATATTGGAAAGTGCAACAATATAATATCCCGATTTTCAATAAAACTCCACATAGGGTAGAATGATATTTGATAAAAATGACAAAACAGATGAGGGAGGGTGAGGTTAATTTTGATATTGAGATCTCGTTCCATATTTTGTATGAAATCATTGATAGAGACAAAAGCTTAAGGGGAGATTGGAAAAGGGCACACAACGCGATAATGAGCCAGTGAGGGGCACACCGCGTCAATAACACTTGTGGTTTCATATATTTATACAGAACGTTCCAAATATCCGGCTAGTTTTCAAACAGTCGATATTCTAGTATAAGAAAGAAGAATTATTCTATTTAGATTGAATAATTAACGTTGACTCCTATCTAAATTCGGAACACATTTTATTACTTTCTTCATATAAAATGTACCAAAATCAAACAAAAGAGGAAATAAACATAATGCAAATTCGAGAATTGATATTAATTCCACTTCTTCCGGTTTAGTGAGGCATTATTTTGTGCTGTTCATATGTAGGTTAGGTATTCCTATTTCTTTCTAGTCATTCCGAAGAAAAGTGGAGATATTGAGATTAATTGTCATAAAAAGGACATCTTGTATATTCTGTAGTATATATTAGTGGTGATATTATTACATTTCTGGCTATTGTTAATGCCGGGAGTGACTAATCTGTTCAAAGCCGGAACAAAATTAGCCCTTTGCGCCAGTTATGCTAATCAACAAACCATAACGAATATCGCCAACCTTTAAATCCCAAAAGACCTCCAAAGAAAAAAAGTCTTATTGATGATAATATGTAGGAATTTTTGGAATAGGCAGAAGAATAATAGTAATAATAAAGAGCCGGTAATGAGTCCTACTATTACCACCACTACCACCATCATCACCACTACCACCATCATCACCACCACCACCATCACAACCACCACAACCACATTCAAATCACAAACAACCGCTTCGGCGCTCTCTGTCTGATTTCAATATATAACTGTAGCTGTATCAACCCCTTCGGGGATGATTTTTACATCGCAACGAATCATCCCATTCTACACGGACTGTTGCCAACCCTCAACCATCCTCTCACCACCATCATCATTTCCTCTATAAAAACTCCCACACACACACACACACACACACATACATATAACAATAATAGCACAACAATAAGGATCTGTCAATTGTGTAAAATCCCATACCGCCCCAACAACAGACGGCTATATAATATCCGCGAAATCTAGGAAATGAAAAATGCATATTCAACATTAAAAGCTCGTTTGAGAGTGTTTGATGGAAGTATTAATAGGATACTACTATGCCGACATTGTTCCTCTATATATACATATTGTAATGAACACATGAATGTGGGTGTGTGGGAAATGCAATGAGTGTCATCTGCATTTCGACGTATTATCCTGTGGAAATGTTCCATTGATGTTAATTAAAGTGGAATAAAGAACAGATACTTACTTTTATTTGGAATGGAAAAAGCTTCCAGATTTCATCCTCTCTTTTTTTTTTTTGTTTTTTCGTTACTTTTCGTTTTTGCATTAGTTGGTTGATTCGCTGGCTGGATTTCAAATGAAAACAATCCTATTCTCGATTTTCCATTCAATTTTCAAGTACTGTAAAGTACAGGATATTACACCTCAGAAATACTACCATACTGTCTATTGAATACTTTGTATTTACAGTTTTTATAGTAGTATTATGGATACTTGGAAAAGATCTCATTATCAGTTTAAATGGAAAAAATTCAAAGAAATAAACACAAACTTTATCATAAATTAGAACACATGTGTTAGGAGTTTTTCCCGATAAATATAAATGATTCAATGAATCAAAAACTACTAACATTAGGAAAAGATGAAGAGAAATAGATTAACTTTAAAAGAACAGATTCCATTGAGCATCCTTTTATAATTAACATCGTTTGGTAATGATTTTGGATGAAAAACTTGCTCAGAAAGAGAAAGGTATAAGTTACTCAGACTTGTGGCGTAGAAGAAATTGTGAGTCCCCTTTCCTCCCTCTCTAGACTTCTCTTTCTGTCTACTACTTTCACAATTATTCTACCTCTCTACTTCTCTAATTCTATTCTTCTATTTCTCTACTTCCCCTTGCCTCTCTATTTTTCTGCCTCTCTTCTTCTCGAATTTACTACCTCTCTACTTATGTAATTTTCTACCTTTTTACCTCTATACTATCGCATTGTCACACATTCAGCTCTATTAAATTATAGGATCAGATTCTCAATACAATCTTTCAGTGGTCCACTATCATTAACATTATTTTATCAAATATGAGCAAGATTGAATTACTATTTCGAGAGCTCAATAACAAAGCATAGTTAATATTTTTCACATATTTTGAGTCTACTATTCATACTGGAGCCCTCCATATTCAAAGTACAGAAAAGATGCGGCCACTGAATTGAAAATAGACAGCTGTAGATCTTACAACTATTAGCCACATAACACTCAAATTTATTATTCTCATTCTGTGAAGACTCGATTCATTTACTCTGGATGAATTCTCATTAAAGTTACTCTATCTAATTGTAAGAGACAATCTTATTTGTTGGAAAGATCTGACGTCATTTTATTACCAAATCGCTTCGAAAGTATTGTGCACTGACCTTTAGGATGACCCAAGCACGAGATGTCATTCATTTACATCGTGGCCGATTTGATTCAAACTCTTCTGAGTATTATAAGCCAATCTATAATTATAATGAAAACTGTTTGTTAATTGTTATTGTTAAAGATTTTTTCTGAATATAAGAAATAATGGTGCAAGTAGCGTCCTCTAGTAGAATCATATAAATAACAATAGAAGAAAAATGTTTGACTAAAATAAATAAATAAAAATTTTCAATTTTCACAAGAAAATTATAAAATTGAAAAGTGACTTTAACACGTTACCAATTGATATGGAATAAATAAATTTTTTAATATTAAAATAACTTCAAAGATGTTAAAAAATATAAAGCGCATCATTTGTGCGCATCTCATCTTCATCACACGAGGGTTGAACTAAATCAAAATCTTTTCTATTCAACAATTTTTTGTAACAAAAGATTTCAAATAAAATAATGGCAGCCAAATTTCTCAAAACAATTGTAAGTTGAAATTTTCATTATTCAAACCGATCTTGAGTCAAATAAATCCTCAACTAAACGTTATCTCCTATAAGAGCATGTGATTTTTTTTTAATCCATTTTATTTTATTATTACAAATTGACCCTTAATACCTCAACAGTTTGACAAGCTTTTTTCATCGTTGAAAATAACAAAAAATACAACAGAAACAATTGATGTAAGCAAAAAAGTAAGTAAAAATGTGTTATATAACTTGACTCCTATTTGACATTTGATTTTGAGGTTATCTTCCATTTTTATTCTACAATTTTAATTCAATTGAGCTAAATTTCCAGGCTGCTACAACAACAAAATCAGGCCATCGTTTATATAGTAGTGCCCCAACAAAATGCACAATAATACCAGGTGATGGAATTGGTCCGGAAATATCAGCTGCTGTACAAAAAATCTTCGCAACAGCTAATGTTCCAATCGAATGGGAAGCTGTCGATGTTACACCAGTTCGAGTAATTATCCTCATCAAAATCTATTTGATTTTTAATTGATCACAATTGTATTTGATATTAGGGACCGGATGGTAAATTCGGTATACCGCAAGCTGCTATCGATTCAGTCAATCGTAACAAAGTTGGCTTAAAAGGACCATTAATGACACCAATTGGAAAAGGCCATAGAAGCTTAAATTTGGCCTTACGAAAGGAATTCAATTTATATGCGAATGTTCGGCCATGTCGCAGTTTGGAAGGCTATAAAACATTGTATGACCATGTTGATGTTGTTACAATTCGTGAAAATACAGAAGGCGAATATTCTGGTATCGAACATGAAATTGTTGATGGTGTCGTACAAAGTATCAAATTGATAACAGAAGATGCCTCAAGACGTGTTGCCGAATTCGCTTTTAAATATACCAAAGAGAATAATAGACGTAAAGTTACAGCTGTACATAAAGCCAATATTATGTGAGTATAAAACAATAGTTTCATCTTGTCAATTCATTGATTGAAATTAATCGAATTCAGGCGTATGTCTGATGGACTATTCTTGAGATGTTGTCGTGAAATGGCTGAAAAATATCCTGATATAAAATTTGAAGAAAAATACCTCGATACTGTATGTTTGAATATGGTACAAGATCCAACCCAATATGATGTTCTAGTTATGCCAAATCTTTATGGTGATATCCTATCTGATATGTGTGCCGGTTTAGTAGGTGGTCTAGGTTTAACACCATCTGGTAATATCGGAATTAATGGAGCCTTATTTGAATCTGTAAATATTTTTATTTGTTCAAATTTATTCCATTTTCTTATTTTAATTCTTATTCAATTGATAGGTTCATGGTACAGCCCCAGATATAGCTGGTAAAGATTTAGCAAATCCTACTGCTTTATTATTATCAGCTGTAATGATGTTGAAGTATATGGGTTTAAATGAACATGGATCGAAAATTGAAAAAGCTTGTTATGAAACAATAAAAGAAGCGAAATATTTAACTGGTGATTTAGGTGGTAAGGCTAAATGTTCAGAATTTACAAATGCAATATGTGAAAAAGTATCTGGCTAATAGAGTAGCAAAATATATGAAAAACAGATACCCGTAATGTAAATAAGCAGTAAATAATTTGAAAGTTTTTTTTTTTAAAAAAAAGAAGCAAAGTTTAATAATTTGAAATGTACAATTTAATTGTTTTTATTTATTTACTAAATTAATTCTCATTAACTCTATAGCCCAGTATTATAATCAGTCGTCCCCTATGATTATTGTTATTTATATTATAATTATTGTTATGTTATCAAAATTGTGATGAATTCAGCAATTTATTGGGCAAAAATTTTTACTTCTTAAACGAATAATTCAGCCTAGCTGAAATTTCTACCTTACTATATTATGAATAATGTTGTAATTGAATTAAATTCACAAATGGGCGACCATTTAAAATGATCCTTAATAAATTTTAAAAATCATTCAATCTTTTTCTTTTGATTTAATTAATTATGCATAATATGCATAATAAAAATAAGTAATGAACATACGACCTAGTGTGGACCAAGCTTTATTGATTGATTTTATTACAATCGTCTAGATGGCGCTTTATTGGACGTCAATTAACTGTCTAATCTGTCAAAAACATCAAGTAAACAGCGGAATAGATCAAAATTCTAGTAAATTTTAGTGAAATTCTAATAATTATAAATTAACAGAAATATACAAAAATCTTATCAAAATAAAAAATAGATCATTAAAAATAATCCAATTAATTATTTTGTACAGCAAGAAAAAGATAATACGTTTTGTTTTATTGCGTCATGACATTCAGACCTTGACGTATCATCAAGGTTCAGAAAAGATTTATACATACAACAACTAACAACAAAAACTATTGCATTATAACATAATTTCTGTATTATTAGATGTTGGAGAA
>JAZBGZ010000573.1:2264-13528 GCA_037414795.1 Stenodera caucasica | reverse complement strand
TTAAATTATTGTTAATTGATTAAAGTGAATTAAATGTGCAAGTTCATAAATACTTACATAAACAATTGCTACACTCTGTGGCAATGCACTGATATATGAGCCAGCTTTCAAGTTCTACCATTGTGGTCATTTTGCAGGCAATTTAAAAGGCAGTGTGTACAAATGAATGAACGATGATAATAATGATGAGTTACTATTTGTTTATATGAATCTTATGACATCTGTAAAATAAATAAATAAATCAAATATTAATACCAGAAATCGATTATCAAATATTTCCTCAAATTTGGACAAATTTAAATTGGATATTTGTTGAAATAATATTTATTGATGATAATCCAATAGAATGAAAACAATATTTGAAGAGTCAAACAATTAGACATTATTCAAATTTGTATTGAGTAAATTAACTTTAAAAATAGTGAGTCAATCAATTGAGATTTTTGTAAAAGTCTGTCTGTCTGTAAAGCCTTATAAAAAATACGAAACTCTAGATATAGGCTACTTTACAGTATAACACAATTTTCAATTGTTTATCCAATAAGAAAATTATAAATTTTCAACCAGCTCAGTAATGAAATGACGTTATAAATGATTTTCTCATTAAAAATTGTCGCACAGGGAACATCCTGCACCATTAAACTAATATCTATTGAAAATATTGCTAATTATTTTATATTATTATTATAATTGAATTAGATAATAAGAAAAATTGGATCAATCAAGGAAAAAACAAAACATCGATTAAATTTTTTTGTTTGGATAGTAAGTAGCACGCTATTCATATTTAAATTTTTAATGAAAACAGACACAGTATACCGTTTTATTGATTTAGTTTAATAAATTTTTATGTTATACATAAATACCTATGTATTTCGAATTCAATAATAATTTAATGGATTGTTTCTCAAGTCTGTTTAAATTTAACCGTCTACGAGAAATTCTTATCAATTCCTATTCTAATCGATATCGATTATGAAATTGTGGAATTCCCGTGGGTCAAGGTTATTCTTTGAAAATCGTTATTTTCTATAATTTTAATATTATCATTTATCATGATATAACTAATCGATAGATCTTGAAAGGTGATTCTTTTCTTTGATGTTAAATGATAATGTAAACATCGCTTAACGAGACACAATAAAATTTATTAACTGAAACTGTTGTACTAATTGAATTCAACTTGATCGAATGATCTATCCCTCAATTCTCATATTGTTTGTAATGTTGGCGTATATTTATTATAATGAGGACATTTTAACCAAGGGCGCCTCAAGGTCCTTTTCTATCGATATTACCGTATATCCTCTATTCACGTAATGATCGAAGTAGTGAAAAAAATCTGTCGTTCCGATTGACACGCACGTACCAATGAGATGGTCCAATTTGATCTTAAGATAGACAAAATCATCAACGATGGTCTGTTAGTCTGTTTGATGAGATTACCATATAGGTATGAACAACATATGTATATAGAGTGTCCTTTCTATGATAACGATAACTAGTTGTCGTTTACGAGGCTACTCGAAAGCAATTTTTTCACTTAACCGGAAATATCGGAAATCAAAGTTACTCATTTTTCTTGATTCTCTTTCGAATTGTTCCGTAAATAGCCAAGATATTTGAAACTAGTTGTCGTAAAAGAGACACATGGAATATTAATCAATTTCAATTTTAACTTTCTATAATATAACTATGCAATAATAATTTTAGTTTGTAGAATCTGTTTCGAATAAATAATTCATATAGGTATATTGTATGGATTTATTGCTATTGTTGTCCTGATCAAGTTGAGATATTTACAAGAAAGGCACGAGAATATAACGACCGTTATCCTGGCCGTTTCCCACCTGGCCTCCAGGTGTACTTGAAAAATTAAACGGTCTTTGGTAGAATTCACCTCTTTTTATATTGAAATTAATCCGTCATATGGTTGAATTTGAACTTGAATTTTCTTAAAAGTAAATTTCGATTAATATTTATGAACAATGAAAATCTTCAATTTTTCATCAACATTCCATTGATGGTCAGCTATTTAATTAACTAAACCGACCCAAAAATACTCACACTCTCTTTCTTTTTCGCTCTTTTTTGAATTTTTATAAATAATTTTGTTATCATGGATGCGGATTTCCCGGAATTTCATCAATAATTCAAATTGAATCGTACAAATGTAATATGATAAAATAGAAATTTATCATTTGATGCTTCATATTTATTTATATGTAATACGTGTTATATGTATGTAGCTGCCTTAAGCAATACACATACCAACCAGGTCAGAGTGCTGTAACGTCGTTCATATTATTTTTTTTTACTACACATATACCTATATATACAGCTTATCCGCTAAATGATCGACCCCTCAAATATTCTAGTTATTTAGCTCTAAATAACATATGGAAAATTCCCATTACAAACAACTACAATAGTATAGAGCTAGGTCATTTATCGGACACACTGTATATTATTGTGTATGTATTATATGAATCAAATCTGTATTTCGATCGTTATTTTTTTGTGAATAAAGATAGGAATGGAAATAAAAATTCATCATCTACGGAAAAGCTGTTCGTAATGGAATTGAGAGAATATTGAAATTAAATTTTTGTGGCGAAATAATTTAGGGCAAGCAATTAAAGAGATAATCAATCAATTGAGCCAAACTAATAAAAATTGTTAAGAATTTCAATCGATTTTGCAATAATTACAAATTAAATTTCCAAATAATCATAAGATTAATAACCAAATGTCGTCTTTATCCCTCAACAAGTCCCGATTTTATAAGCTCTAATTATTGAAATTATTAAAAATTGAGAGTACATATTGTGGCTTTTCAGGAAATAAAGACATGATCCAGATTGAACAAAGAATAATTGAAAATGGGATAAAAATGTGAATTTCACTATAGAATACTAACTATTATTATAAAACAATGACCTAATCCATCTTTTCAAATTGTAGCTAGAGTTTTAGATTTTCAATAAAATGGAATCTTGTCGAGAAATAGGTATTGAAATTCCTAAATGCTGGAGAATTTTCCAAATAGGGGCAACTTTAGATCCGTCTCTGATAAATAGGCGTCAATTTATTAAATTAATGGAAAACTTTAGTTAATTTTATCAAAAACGATACAAGACGTTAATTACATTATTTTTCTTCCAATTATTAGTAATGGTAGTTAATTTCAAGTTTCAAAAAATGGGTGTTTCATTCCAACTATCATTGTCTTACTCTTTGTAATAAGTGAAATTTATAAATCTTGATATTATTACCTATCAAAATTAAAAAATATAAATTTGAAGGTGCAACTGTCAAGGACAACAAGGATTAAGTCAGTTACTTAACCACAGACAAATATAGTGTTTTTTTTATCTCTCGGTACGTATTTCAAGATTCTTTATGGAAAATTTCCGAAAATATCTAGTTGTCTAAATTCGGCTTTTATAAATTATTCATTTATTTATACTATGATTGAGTTATTCGATTTGTTATCTATTGATGTTATCATAAATAATTGTTGATTATTGCTTGGATAAATTGCAGTGATTTAGACATTACAAAGTAATTCAACCATTTAGAAGTAGGATTATCCGATCTACTGGTCTGTAATAATCGACTAAAATTGATCTTTTATAGACGATTTTCTAATTTAATTATAGTTGGTATAGAACTGACAAGACTGAAAAATGGATACTTTCTCATAATAATCAACAGGGCTCCAACAACTAACAATGATAAGACAGACCCTTTCTAATTAAATTTGAAAAGTCTTTCAACAATCAGAAACGTTCAATATTTATCATCGGAATTATAAATTGCTTGATGCCGATCCTGATACGTTTTGTTATTAAATATGAGTAATACACATTTTTGTCATAATTCATGTTATTCAAGTTGAGTCATTAAAGTGCATTACAACAATTAGTAAATTAATTTTGAAATCTTATCTTTCCCATTTCCTTAATTGAAACGTCAACTATTATATACATAATATAATTTTTTATGAACATTTATAATTTTAAGTAGGTAGATGTAGTGACTTCATCTACAACACATATTATAATATTGAAAAACCATTGAATTAAAACCAACAATGACCTACACACATAATGAGTATTTAGTTCCCGCATGTACATATTAAGAATTACGTGTGTAGATTTTCTTTGGGAAAGTGTACTATATTTATTCCATAAAACGATGGATTTTATAGCGGAAATACTACAGATAAAAAATTACGCAGAGCACTGATTCAATTTGAGACAAAAAAAAAAAAACAAAACAAATGAGAATTTATATATTTTCACTTTCAAGTGGAATTATATAAAATTGGGAATTATTCATGAAATTAATTGATTTTCTAGTAATTCTATAAATTATTTAAACAAAAAAAAAAGAAAAATGGTTCACTCACAAATTGTTGAGATAGTTGCGATTTATTTGATTCAAAAACAATCTATTGTAATTATTCCACTTTCAATTTCGTTTTCTTATCAATTAATTGGAGATTTTTTCATTTATTGTTAGAGATTCCATTCAAAATATCAACCTTCCACAGCTGCAGCTTTTTACTGACTGAAATACAAACAAAAATATTGATGGGAGGGCGTTAGTGGCGCAAAACGAAAAGCTTTCCAGAAACCTTAGCTTTTGAGATACTTTGACAACCAGCAATACATTTGAACCAGCAGGAAAATGGTATCCAGAACCGACTGTAACACAATTGTAGTCCTTCACAGGATTTTTTTGTTACAAAAATCCGAACCTCATTAGTCAGTACAGATTTCATCAAATATTTCTATGGAAATTAGTCCCAATTATTTTAATTATTAGAGCCCTTAGATGTTTTAGATTCATCTACCTTATTGATAAAGAATCATAAGTAATTGATAAAATATTTCCCAAATAATGACTAGAAAAACTTTAAAATAGTATTTATTTGAATTCTTTTAAATTAAAAGTACAAATTTGTTAGGATAAAAAATCAAGCATAAAAATTCAATCATTGGCGCCAATTAGCGTGTAATTTTAATAAGTGCTCGTGTGCTCGTTTCGATATATTTAAATCAGGAAAAACATCACAAATACCATCTTGTTTCATAAAACTTAAACCGGCTAAACCTAAATAAGTATGCATTGGATCAGGCACTGTATTTACCCATTTTGAAAAACCACCGTGTTTATCTTGCGTTACTAAAATATATTGATTATTATTATTATTATCATCATCGTCATCATTATTATTATTTTCGAGAAATTGATAAGCATTTAGAATTTTCAATGCACCACCAGTCCAAAATGAATAACATGTATCAGATGGTTTATTTGGACGACCAGTAAAACCGAACTCGAAACGATTCAGTAACCAGCGTTTTAAACCTTCACATTGTTGTTTTGATAGACGGTGTAATTGTTTTGTTAATGATAATGTTGCAATAGCACAAAATGTTGAGCCACTGTGCGATTCTAATTCAGGCCCTTGTGCAATACCGAAATCATACGACTGAAAACATAAATTAAATAGAATTGATAGAAGAAATGTTATTATTTGAATTCTCAGCTAACAATGCTTTTCAATATAAAATCAACAGTTCGTTCGATATCCATTCCACTCCAATCATCTAAAATATAACAAATACAAGCAGCACAAAATACGAAACGCATATCGTGCTCAGTGCCTTCTTTGGCTGCCATAAAGCAACCATTGGGTAATTGTAATGTGCGTAAGCTTTTTATTATTGGAAATCGATGAACTCGCTCCAAATCATCACCTAATATTATTAAAGTACTTAATGCAGAATACGTTGTAGCTATATGGCCCCACTTGTACAAAGAATTGGCATTTTCATTCAACTTCGTATTGAGCGTCGGCGAGCCTTGAAAACCGCTAACCAATTCTATCAATAATAATCACAATGAATATCAATCTTATGTAATTTACAAAAAAAAAAAACAATACCATTATCATCCAATACTTGTAAAGAATAAATCCAGTCTATTATTTGTTGTTTATTAGAAATACTATCCAATTCATTCAATAAATCTAAACCAGCTACAGCAAAATATGTCAAAATTATCCTAAAATTTGTATATAACGAGGGAATTTTTTTTTTAGATAATAAAAATTAACCTATGTGTATCCATTGAACATAAAGACGATGGTAAACCTTTCAAAACTCTGGATAAATATTTTTTATGTGAATTTGGCTTAAATTTAATTGAATACGGATTCATTTTTGAAAATTGTGCTAATTATAAACGAGTAATTCAAATAAAAATTATAAAACACTTCATCCTCCAACTTTTGGAGAAAATTGAGGTTATGTCACTAACTAACCTATAAATAGCTTTATAATAACTTTATTAAAAAAAATCAACAATTATCTTTGATTATAGTCATCATTTTGTAAGATTTCAGCACTTTTTAAAACTTTATTCAAACGTTTTCCAATCAATTTCGGATAGCTATCATTTTTAATTAGAAATTCTTTACTTTGATGTGACACAGCCCCATTTTGCAATTGATAATTACATAATGTTTCTAATGGTTTCAATAGTAATTTATAATTGATATTGTTTTCTAATAAGCACAATGCTTGTATCGCTGTTTCTAATGTACTCAAGCAACCATCAGTTGGTTGTGTTCGTATAATATAATTACTTATTTCATTACTTATCAATTTTACTTGTTGAATTTTGTGCAATATTGCATTACTAGAAAATATAGCTTTCGCTTGTGGCCAAGTACCATCGATTAAAACTAAATTGAATGATTTATCTTGTTGATTTCGTAAGAATTCTTTCAATTCAATTGCGTTTTTACTTGGATATAATAGCATAGTATTTGGTCGATGTAGAATATTTTCTAAATCTTTATATTTGCCAGGAAATCGTTTGCCTTTATAAATTAAACATTTATCATTTGTTAAACCTAATTTGAGCATTGGTGCAGTTCGTAAACATCGTTTCTCTTCAGCAGGATGTTGAAGTAATATTATACGACTATTTGGACGTAATGGCGGATCTGGTAAAGAACGGCACCAACAGACTGATATAGGACGTCTGAAAATATTGCAATATTCATTAAATTAGGTACATTGATAAATTATCAGAAATTTAACATACTCGCAACGATCACATAAATTGCGCACTGTAGGAGGTTCTATTGAAATATTGGCGAAATCTGATAAAGTCTCTTCTTCTAACATTTCAATTTGTCTGTTATAATTACCAAAAAATACTACTACTAAATAAGAATTTTTGTTGATAAGTGAAAATCAAGCTCAAGTTTATTTGAATTGAGGTTAAGTTGCGAATTGAGATGGGCTTAATCGTAACTCGTAACTTCAATGGAATCATGTAATTTTTAATAATCAAGTGTTTAAATTATATCGATTGAATTTTGATAAAATAAGTAGATATTTCTGGATTGCGCCTCTTTTATTTGATGAATGGATATTGTTTGGATGAAAATATCAATAAATTGAGAAAGATAAAGGCACCGATACAGAGTTTTCATTCTGGTTTCTCTCTCAAAAACCCCATGCAGCGCTACCAGCTCAAAACAAGAAAATTTCAACAAAAATTACTAGTAATTTATTGCAAAATGACACTTTATTTTAAAGAAAAATAATTATAACGTGAATGAAAATTTGTATTTAAAAATTGAACAATCACTAATTAAAGAAAATTAATTGAGACAATTTTAAAAAATTATCGATAAATTGATTGTGTTTTGTTTATGAGTGAATTTCGTATTTCTCTTTCTTTCGAGATTGGTTTTATTTTAATACATTTTCATTTCTATTAAAAACAAAATTGAAATTCTATGAACTCATCCGATAAAATCACAGATTCAGACGACGCTTCAAGGTAATTTTCTCAAAAATTTCCAAAAAAAATTTTTGAAAATTTTTAGGTTATGATGTAATGTCAAACTTGAATGTCATTGCAAATTGTAAATATTTTTCTGAAATTTAATAATAGATATTTAATTTATGTTTTTTTAATTTTTTTTCAAAATGAGGATAAACCAAGAGGCTTCGTCATCTCCATCACCATCAACATCAAATAAATCAGATACTGACGAAATTATCGATTCAACAACAACAACAACAAAAGAAGACGAAATGAAAAGGGCAGCAGCCAAAAAACTAATTGAACGTTATTTTTATCAATTAACAGATGGCTGTGGTAATCCAAATTGTAAAAATAAATATTGTGCTTCTAGTGGTCAAGTAAGATGAAATTTATTTTTGTTATTATTTATTCATTTATTTTCGTTGTTTTAAATTTGGCAAACATGACTGAATTAAAGCCAAAATTAAAATGTCATTTATGTTAAAAGTTAAAAAAGGTATATAACCTTTGAAATGATAATAGCAAAAAAAAAATTGTCATGTCATTTTCTCTATTTTTGTGATTTTTCAGTTGAAAACATTAAGTCCGGACGAAGCAGCAGCAAAAGCCATACAATTGTGTTCACAAGACGCACGTTTATGTGAAAGACATCCAACGAAAATTGCAAAAACAGCAGTTAATAACGACGACGATAAAACATCAAATTCAATAAAAATGTTATCCAATAAAGAACAAGGCGATGAAAAAAAAGAAGTTATATTAGCCGACCGAACTTATTTATTATCATCAACATCTTCATCATCATCATCATCATCGAATAACAACGCATCATCATCATCAACCAGTTATATCACAGAACAAATGTTATATGATATAATTGATGAATGTGAAACAAACGAGTGTTATTTAAAATTAATCAGAAAATTAGGTGAAGTATTTAGTAGTATCGAAAATTTATCGAGAAGTTTTCAACAACAACAACAACAACAATATGATGAGAATAATAAACAACAACAACAATTAATTGATGGTTTGAAAAAAGAAGATGTACGTTCATTAGAAGATGAGAAAGATAAAGATGAAGATACAACATCAAATCTAGTAACAAATAACGAAATAACAAATGAAAAACGTATATTACCTGTTGATTTATCATCAGTACGTCGTGCATTTGCTGCGTTATTCAAATTGAAAACATCAATATTTGAACATTCATTAGTTAATGCATTAGTAACATTAGCTGGTAATTTACAAATGGAATTACCAATAAGAAAAAATTCAAATAATCATGACAATAATAATTATCTCGATGATGATATTGTTAATTGCTTGTTAATTATATTTGAGATTCCTATATTAGGTTCTGGTGATTTTTTAGAAACTGCATTACCAGCTATTTGTCGCGCATCTGAATGGCTATCAATACATGTTCAAATTAAATTAGTTAAAATTTGGTCAAATTCAATTGGACGTTCAAATTTACGTAATATTTTAGAAAATTTACAACAATTAATTACGTTACGTTGTATTGTTACACCGTTTCATCGTGATTTTTATGTACAAGATGAAAATGTTATCACATCAGCTACGAAATTAATGAAAGTAAGTAAATGATTCATTTGTTTCATAGAAAAATTACAACAACAAAAATTTATTTATTTTTTTTTTGGTAGATTTTATATTATTCGAATATATTAGCTGGCGTTTTGGAATCACCTGATTTAAGATTACAACAAAATTTAACAACATTAAAAAATCATTCAGCATCATCATCAACAACATCGTCAGCGTTATCATTAAATAATGATTTATTAGCGCAAGAATTAGGTATTCATATATTAGATTGTCGTCAACCATATTTACCATTTCATGAATTTTATAATGAACCATTAAGTGATATAATTGAAATGGATCGTGATTTTGCTAATTATAAAAGTGAAATATTAGGAAAATTTTCATTCATGAATTATCCATTTATATTAACACCAGCAACAAAAATGATGGGTTTATATTATGATAATCGTATACGTATGTATAGTGAAAGACGTATCAGTATATTACAAAGTGTTACTGGAGGACAACCATCAAATCCATATTTACGTTTGAAAGTTAGACGTGATCATATTATTGATGATGCATTAGTTGAGGTAATTTAAATTCTATAATTATACGGAATTAGAAAAACAAATGATAACTTTTATTTTTGTTAACAAGATATTTTTTTTTAATTATTAATTTAATTTGCTGTTTTTTTTGGTGTATAGTTAGAAATGATATCAATGGAATATCCAAATGATTTGAAGAAACAATTGGTTGTTGAATTTGAAGGTGAACAAGGTATTGATGAAGGTGGTATATCGAAAGAATTTTTCCAATTAGTAATCGAAGAAATTTTCAATCCTGATTATGGAATGTTTATCATCAATAATAATAATAATAATTATTCGAATAATACCTATGATAATAATAATGGTATGGTATGGTTTAATCCAATATGTTTTGAAAGTGATGCCCAATTTAAATTGATTGGTATTGTTTTGGGTTTAGCTATTTATAATAATGTTATATTAGCTGTTAATTTCCCGATGGTTTTATATAGAAAATTGATGGGTAAATTAGGAGCATTTGAAGATTTACAAGACTGGAATCCTGTAAATTAATCATTGAAGTTTTGAATTTTTTAATTAATTTATTTAAAATTTTGAAGGTTTTATATAATAGTTTGAAACAATTATTGGAGTATAATGAGCCAGATTTACAAGAAATTTTCATGTTGACATTTCGAATAAGTTATCAAGATGTCTTTGGAAATGTAATTAATTACGATTTAAAAGAAAATGGTGATGAAATTTTTGTTACACAACATAATAAATATGTAAATTTTCAAATTTTCTTATAGAATTAAATTTGATTTTTTTTTTCTTCAAGGAATTTGTTGATTTATATGCAGATTTTTTATTAAACAAATCAATTGAGAAACAATTCAATGAATTTTATAAAGGTTTTCAGATGGTAATTGATGAATCACCATTAGAACTATTATATCGTCCTGATGAATTAGAGTCATTAATATGTGGTAGTAAAAATTTCAATTTCATGGATTTAGAATTATCATGTGAATACGATGGTGGTTATACGAAAGATACAAAAATCATAAAGGATTTTTGGCAAATTGTACATAATTTCACATTGAATGATAAACGTAAATTGTTACAATTTACAACTGGTTCAGATCGCATACCAATTGGTGGCTTAAGTCATTTGAAATTGATTATTGCACGTAATGGACCTGATTCAGATCGTTTACCAACAGCACATACGTGTTTTAATGTTTTATTATTACCAGAATATTCAACAAAAGAGAAATTACAAGATCGTCTGATTAAAGCTATCAATTATTCGAA
>JAZBGZ010000572.1:2107-22497 GCA_037414795.1 Stenodera caucasica | reverse complement strand
AAATAATTATTTTCGAAAAGTGGGTGTTTTTCGATATCTTAATTAAACAATTCGACTTTTTATAGCTTTATTCTGCAATATTTCACAGATTATGGTTAATAGAACATTTATTTACGGGATAATTATCTCCGATATTATTGAAAATAATTATTCTAATAAAGACAAGAATTTATGTTTAATTAATAGAGAGTTTGAAGTTTTGGTGCTATAAAATAACGAACTTCTTGAGATCTAAATAATTTATAGTTGTTCTACGAATTGTTGGAACAATCGTGCATTTTTATTGTGTGATTATCGAATTTACATGAGGTCCCATTTGAATTATTTATCAATTCAATTGGGATCATTGTTAAAAAAAAACAACAAACGATAATCTGTGTTGTTTTATCGAGATTTTCGGCCCCCATCTACCAGATGATTATTTCGGAAAACCTCTTCGACCGCCCATTTTAATTTGTTGCCACTGTTAATGAGGGGCTTGTGTGTGCATCCAAAACAAAAAACCGAAAGAAAAAAAAATTGTCGAAACTGCGGTAGGATACCTGACCTGCCCGATCTAATACTGGTCTTTTGTGAATTTGTAAAATAAAACGACCAACCTACAGCCTTTTTATTAATATTTCTACCTGGAAATTCTTTGAGTTGGGATTATTTGAGAATTTTGTGGAAATTTTCGAATAAAATCACGCCAATAATGGTATGTGTTGTTTTTTTTGTTCGATTTCGAAACAATGGCTGAGAATATTATTCATTTGACTGTTGGAATTTCAAATATTCCATCTAATCTCGTAATGATGTTGGAAATTCGTGGAATTTACCACTATTTCCGTTTGTTGTTGCAATAAATTTCGTATAAATTCGTGTATATTAACGGAGATTTCAATGATCGATTAAATAACGAACGTTCAGTTATTGTAGGTATAGTTGTCGTTTTTCTTTGTGTGTGTGTGAGTGGATTGAGTGACATGGGCCAAATGGTTAGTTCTGGCATCTGATTTTATTTAGTTGGACCTGTTATACCGTGGGACGGTGACGGGCATGATGCCCTAACTCAAGGTGAGATTACAGATAGACGAAGATTAAAGTCTTTCCGTCTTCACACTGACTGACAGTGAATCTTTTCATTACAATGTCGGCCTTGACGGCGGGCATTGTGGATTTTAATACACCAGCCCGGCAATATGTCGGATTCGAATTCGACACAGATCCACTTTAGAAAATTTTTGGATTTGTTTATTTGATCCTTTTTTTCACAATACTTCTATAATATTGATTGAGTTCTTTTATGTTATTTTGCATAGTATTATTGTGATGTTGGCCGACCTGATGGCGACTTCACACGGATTCGAATAGGATTTCAATGATAGAAACATTGCAAGCGAGATTGTCAGACGATGCGATACCAACAATAGAACAATAAAAAAAGAAAAACGACTGGAAATGTATAACACCGTCTACAAACGTTCGATTCGTGGAATAAAACATTGCCACGTATTTAAACATGTTAGGCACACCATTGTGGAATTGAAACATTTGTTGTGGCGCATAAATTAAAGCCGAACGAACAATTATAGGTGTATATACCTGAGATGAATTTCGAAAAATTCACACCGAAATATCGCCACTAATTTATCCAAGTGGAGTGATTAAAACGTCCATAAAACGATAAGTATTGACATAATTATACGACAGTGATAATGCGTTGTGCATTATAACACAAAGCTCGCAGACTTATCTGTCATCTTTATGGCCTCGTAAAAGCTTATTGCTCTTCACAGTCGCAGATCGAGCAAATTTCTAAATTGTCGATATAGTTCACAATTTTCCCCATTATAATCTCGCCCAATATTAAAACGATTCGTTTTTTCGATTCGAGTAATTGAAGCGTTCATCGACGGGAATGCGGAAGAATTTTGCCTATTAAATTTTACGATCCGAGTTTAGTTGTAATGCTAGTTAATTGCAGCCGAGTCTAGCCAATATTTCGAGAGAGAAAACTCTACTAAACACGTTATGAAGTATTGAAATTGTTTACAATTACAAAAATCGTATTTTAGTTGAATAGTTTTTGAGAAATTTTAATTGAAATGCCAATAGTGACGAAAAAAAACAACGCAATAGAATTATATATATGAATTTAATTTTTAAACTTTACGACCGTTCATTCAATAAACATGAATACGTGTCATTCTAGTCGAGATTTAAGACAATGAACCTACCATAAATCTCCCAGTAGCTTTAAAGTGTATATCCGTCTGATACGCCTATGGATTGAATCTACAAAGATTTGAATACAATTACCTCGACCACGCCACAAACTCGTACATAAAATTAATTGTAAATATATTTATACTACATACATATACATATATAGGTATATATATATAGGATGGAGTATAGAAAGTTTAAACACTTCAATGGGAAATCTCTGATTTGGATCGCTGATAACCCACATAAATCTGGTCGCAAACACCTTGTTTATTCGGACGACAATAAAAACACGATTATGTGACACTGGTTACTGGGACAACATAGTTTTTTATTCCTTCTGTTTTTATTTTTTACAACCTGTACAATTTTTGAACGTTAGTCAATTTTCCCAAAATCAAATCGATCATCGAAATATCGTCGATAATCGTCGACATATTGACATGCAACAACGATAAATAACACGAAATGGTGAAGTTACAATTCGTCGAAATTGGATCGGCAATCGGAACAAAAACGAATAATTAGATAAATCTGATATAAACGGATCTTTATAGTCGATCGATCACTATAAAAAAAAAATCGATAAAATCGTCTACAACTGCTTTTATTAGCAATCTCTGAATAATGATTATTACTTGTAACTTTATTCATGTAATTCTTCTATATGATCGCGTTTATGTTGATCTTAATCTGGCTACATTCATAGTTTTTGAAAAAAGCTCCATAAGCTTCGTTTCAATAGCATTGAAGTCTTTATAAATAATCGTAGTTTTCGTTGTTGTTGGAGAAATCATCGTAAATTCTTGAATAAGCGATAATTCGACAACAATGTCGTTAATAATTCCATATTTATACATTTTCATGGATGATAAATAGAGAAGAACACTGGAATATTTGTACGAGAACTTCCTCATTTGTGTGCACGCTCAATTATTATTTCCTTCATAAATGGAATGATTAAATACTTATAGTTGAGGATGAATGTGTCTCGACAATCATTAAATGACATGTTAAATTAAACATAAACAAAAACAAACGGTTATAAAATCTACAAATTAAAAGACAGTCCAATAACAACAATTTACCTCGCCTTCCTCGCAAGATCTTTCTGTATAATTATATAATTATCGTATTTGTTACAGTTTTCAATTCATTACGTTATTTAATTAAGATATTGATGCACTAAATCATGAATCGTTCGAAATTGCGATTTTTCGCTTAATCAAGATCAATGGACTTTAAGCAAGTGGAGATTATTGTTTTTTTGATTTTATTTTTGTGAATGTAGATAAATTCGGTTTCAAGCAGGAATTTACAGCAGTTCGCATATACAAGAATTATTTTAATTGGTGAATTAATCAGGGTCAATGGACCTGGTAGAAATTTCTACAATTTTCTAAAAACGGAGCTTTCGCAATCTCGATATCGGCTATTTCTTAGAATTTTTCAAACTTTTGGCCAAATTTGAGTTTTTTGTGGGATTTTGCTGCTTCTAAGTCAATTTTCAGGAGTTTTTCAGCCGATATTTGTCTAATTCTTCGTTTGTTGATTTTCTGAGACGTTAAGTTTGTTCGAAATTTACCATAGGCTAAAATTTTATATTTTCAGCTAAAGCTCAACATATGTTTCTTCAAAGCTCAGAAAACGTAGTTAATTTCAAAAATTTCCACAGTTTTCTACGAACGGAGCTTTTATTGGCCGAATCGCGATCTCGATTTCGGCTATTTCTTCGAATTTTCCAAACTTTTGGCCAAATTTGAGTTTTTGGTGAGATTTTATTGCTTCTATGTCAATTTTCAAGAGTTTTTCAGCCCCTTTCTGTTCAATTTTGCTTTTGTCGATTTTCTAAGAGATTTCCTATTTTCAGCTAAGCCTCCTTTAAAGCTAATAAAACGTACTCAATTTTCGTTGATATTTTCACGTTTTTCCGATTTCCCATCACTCACTTATGCCTTAGGGAAATTAAATTTTCAATAATTCCATAATTAACGCTCGAAAATCGGAAAACATTGACAGTTTTGGAGTGAAAATGAGAAAAATAGTGAGTGATATTGATAATAAGTCCGACCCGATTCTCATCAAATTTCCAAATTTCACCTTCTTAAATTTTTTAGTAAATCTCACATCAGCTTCGATTTTAATGTTTTCACAGTAAATTTCGAGTATTTTGAGCTGAAATTTTCTATTTTCACCTCAATTTTGATGTTTTTCAGGCGAATTCTCAATTAATAGAATTTATGCCTGTTGGGCTGATTTACGTTTCAGTTTTTTTGATACTAAGCCGGACCTGACAATCCAAACTTATTTCTACACAACAACAACGGCGATATTATCAGTTTGATTTAAAATTAATAATTAATTGACCGATGGACCGGTTAGAAGAAAATATTTCTCATCTCATATATTGATTTGATCTTGATATTTTATGCTTTGTTCAAATTGCAAATAATTTTTTTTCGTTCTCAAATTGTATATAGTATATATATATATCTATATGGAGACCCCGCATTGTTTAAATAAAAGTAAAGGTATTGTTTGATAATGTAAATGCTCTTGGCAAATAAGATGACAAATTAACAAAGCCGTTCCAGTCTCGTTGATCGCAAACTTGTTTCATTATCGGCTGATTGAACAGAAACTATTTATCATTGTATAAATAGATTTGCACAGGCTCAAGCACACACCTTCTAATCAAATTTTTGTCATTATCATCATCATCATTATTACTCGTTAATTTTGACGGTTCCTAACCGTTTCTCCACCGCTGATTGTCGCTCTTTTAATTAATCAAACAACAATATGACAGAGCCAGGTGGATTTATTATCATTATTTTTTTTTTGTATAAAGTCTAGAATAACAATCGATACATTATAGGGCGGATAAGTGAATATTAATCTTCATTATTGTGTTTGTGGTGCCGTAATGAACGCCAGATCGTTCTCCGCCTACAATATGGAGACTATATAGTGATTGCCGCCGGTTAATTCACAATATCCTGTCACTTTTTCCACACATTTCTATTATGATTCGATGATTATTGGAAAAAATTCCTGATCGACAATCCAATTGTCTCATTAGTATTCCAATAACAAATAGAGGCAATTATCAAGTAAATTATGATGACTTTCTAAACTTCCTGCTGAAGTAATTTAATAATTTAGACGGTGCTTATTTATACCCATACATCAGCGAACTCTTACAATAATTCTTGCTTATATTTTTGATTTATACAGCTTGTTATTAAGCAATACGATAAATCACTGAACAGTCGTAGATTGTGACAAATTTCTGAATTTTTCTCTCTGTACACACACAAAAAAATAATAATCACCAACATCAATTGATTCCCAATCAAAATAAAATAGATAAATCTGACATGTGTATTTTCATTCTAATCAACTATAAGCGAGACGCAACTCTACCGTATATATCATCACTTGAATATTATTTATCGTTGGTAAAATAATGAGACTCAGTGGAGTCCTTGCTAAAAACGCTTGTTTCTTTTATGGCCTAACCAGCAATTGCACTGTTAAAATAAATACAGTTCTTATATTTATGAAAGTCATCATGCTGTTCAAAAGTTATAGTTCCATCGAAAAACCAACAACTATACAAGTCTAATAAATATATAAGCATGTATATTACACGTATAAGTGATAACTTAACATCTTATTAAATGGTTGAGCACGCGATTTTGTGGGTAAGTAGCTGAATTCACGCTAGTTTTTATTTATTTCGTTGTTTTGTTTTTTTGCAATCGACACAACCGACAGGAATTCTATCACTCGAATTTCAATTATAAACCAAAACCAACAAAAAATATTATTTTTTAGCTTACCGATAATTGTTCAGTGCATACCTGAAACAGAAATAATATAAATTAAATACGACAATTTGATAATGATTATGATTCAGATTTTTCCCATATACTCTCAACTTAACCATGCTTAACTCGCACCATGGGATACAATTACCAGTCACATAGTAATTCTAATAAGGCGAAGCTGCTGTTATTACGCTTAAGTCGGTGATTAATTCCTATTTAGAAAATTGCTCTTTTATAATATAAATCAAGTCTGTTTGAAATGTCTGTGTGGTAATATTTTGACGGTTGCGCTGAAATCACCAACAATTCCATCAAATAGGGAAATAGAAGTTTAGTTATTGAGCGTTACTAATTCGTTAATAATGGCAATATTCTTGTTTAGTGACGATGGTGGGTTTTTAGTACAGGAAACTAATCGATAAACTTCAACTTTTTATCAACAAACTCCAGTGATTATTCACTCTAATTAGACTTAATTCTGTGAGATAAGACGTTGAATTTATTTTATATTTTATATAAATAAGCTCTTCGATCATTAATCAATTAGAATATTGGAGATTGTGCAGATTAAAGTGGCAAAATTGACACATTTACTCGAATAAATTATAACTGAAAAAATAATTGTAATGAATCAACATAAAAATTGTAAATCATCATGTAATTGTCAATCAGAAATTATAAATTATAATTTCATAATAACTCCGAGCCTGTTTAATTTCGTATTTGAAATTCAAATCAATTGAAATCAATTTGTTTATTGTTACTCTTGAGTATGATGTAGCATGTCAGATTTATTTATCGAATTAATATTCATCACTCAGACTATAATCTTGGTTATTTTTCGAAAAACACGCTCAATTATCTAGTGTCCATTACATTAATTTTCAAATGATTTTGTTTCGAAAATAAACTATTGTCGATTATTGAATATTTATCGTTTATGAGAAATACGAGTCGGGTTCGTCGCCTATGCGCCTATTGAAATCACCATCGATTTCGTCGAAAATTCGCTAGTTTCAACGCATTTCAATTATTCGACACGACTTAATATGAACGATGGCGAGTATATCGTGGCTGGAATTCGATTTAATCTGGTCTTCACGCTACCCCAAGTATAATTATGTACAATTATGTATTTATGTACGGTTTGGGAGCGAGAGTGGAGGGCTCCCACGCAACTTTCACTCGCGCCAGCTGCATATTGTTGCATTGGTGGCAAAAATGAGGCTTTGAAACTGGCAAAAAAACAACAACAATAACGGCCTCTATAATGTTGTGAAATTCTGGACTAATTGGAATTTTTATAAAAGTGAAATTCTTGTTGTATCGAGGACGCAATAGCCAGTTGGTAACAATACAGCAATTATCGTATCAATGTTGGGGTCCAGATGGTTGGTTTCTTCGAAACGAGACAAGGTGTTAAAATTTTAACTAAACAAAACGATCGTGGAACAATCGTTTTTGTTTTATTTATTTAACCAAGATCGATGTTTGTCGTTGGTTTAGCTAATAGAAAATTGTCAACTAGATTAATTGATATCATTATTGGCAATTAGTTTCCGGTGGGATTATAAGAGACAATGAGAGGAATTGCTTCACAATACGTCGTTTGGTGTGATAAAACCGGAGTGTTTGTGCTTGTTTTTACCTTATGATCGTCAATAAAAGCCGTTTGTAAACTGGTCGCGGTACTCCCGATCGGATTATTAAATAATCGGCTTTTTCTCGATTTTCTTGCATGCCAGACCACCTAACACACATCTATACAGTTGAACCGAGACTCGTCCAAATCGAAATATACGATTTAACCGTAACGAAATAAATGAATAACTGTTTAATAAGCAATAATAATAACAAATACAATCCGGAATGTGGACCATATATCAAATACGAAGACAAATTGCCGTGAGTTCGCATGCAGAGTCGCCGTAAATAACGCTCATACTTGTGATTGAATATGTTAAAATCATAGCGAGTGGAAAATATCGTGCCATTTTCCACTCAAACCTTGCTTGTCGCATTCCAAACACAAATGAATAGCACAAGAGAAATTCACCTGGTACTTTTTACTCGACCAAAGGATCAATGTATATTTTATTAATTTATTGCTTTATTTATAACGTCCATTGTTGTTAATTTCATTTGTTATAATTATGCAGACGATTGATTTCGTGTCCAACTCACGTTCCCAACCAACGAAAATATAACAAAAAACGTCCACCATTTTGCCAATTATCAATGTTAAATAAAATCGGTCTTCGATAATGGCTGGTTAATTTATTGTTGGCAGTATTGTGTGCTAACGAATTGGACAAAAAAAAAACAAAAATGAATCCACCCTCCAAATTAACAATAAATTTGATGACAATTCAAACTCTCTGCCGAATTGAGGACAGTTGGATTCGGAATTTTTCGAAAATTGTGAAAATCCGAAACCGATGGAAGAATTCGTCCTGTGGATAGAAAAAGGGGCAAAAAATCCGCATAGTTTACATGCATAAACTGAAATTTATACATTAATTGCTGTTATTTCATAGCCTAGAACTGTTACCGACCATTTCAACTTTGTTTATCGTTATATCATCGGTTTTCAGTGACTGAAAATTTGTACAACTGTAAATTACATACAACTGTATATATGTAAATGAGTAATGATGTATTTCATGTGTTTCAGTAAAAATTTCAGGCCTGCAGCGTATTAGCAGGGAAGTAACGTATTTACTATGTTAAATAGATGAATAATTGATTGTTCAGCTATTTTGATCTTTGTTATTTATTTATTGTTTTAATAGTAACAGTTCCGGTGGTTTTAATCAAAAAAACACCGAAGATGATATCAATTTTATAATAAAAATATGTCTGTTGTATATAATTTCGATACGAAAATTGAGCTGAAATATTCGGCCAACAAGGTAATCATTAAATTGTATGGTCTATCATTATACAATTTGCATAAATTAAATGATTTTGGAAACAGATAGAAGTACAGAATAAATTTTGTTATGGATTTATTGGGAAGGTGCGTCCCTGTAATTATATTGTAAACATATAGATTTATTACAACAATTTGATAATAAAATTTAGAGGAGAACTCGTTAGGTGATAATCCAGTCACATTAGTAATGTCAATTGATCTTAATTCTGTTATATTTATATGGGTGGCCATTGGAAAATTCCGAATATCGACAAAGTTTCAAGCACGTGGGAACATAAAGTCCAGCAGATGCACCAACCATACCATAACTAACAAGTAATTGACGGTTGCCTTAGAAAACAATTCGCAGGTTAGAACCGCGGGCCTTCACGAACTTCTCCTCTCTCTCCCAACACATATAATTTTTTTTGCAGCAACAATCAACCGCCTGGACGTCGGGAGTTATGGTCGCAGTCCAGCTAAATATAGAAGCCCAAATGAAAAATCCTGCTTGTATATTGGATCGGATAGTTATTGGCTAGCGGCCGTTCTAGTTTGTTGGCCGCAAAACGAACTTGTTCTTCATGAATCAGAATGGATTAGAAAACGGACAAACTTGTTTACATTTGATTTCTACACCCGCATTCTTTTTGTTTTTGGGCGGAATTTCTCGACGCTTTTCCCATCTTATACCTGTTCTGATCCAAATGAACTTGCAAACGTACAAATTTCCTGCTACTCATGAATTGCAAATTTTTACAGCCGTTTGAATGTTACCAGATAGTGGAAATAATATTATATTGCAAGAAGTGCGCGTTTTTATCGTTATAATGGCCTTTTCTTGTACAAGTTATTTTCATAACAATAGCTACTTTGAATTGTCTCTATTCCTGCGAGTAATAGACCTCAATGGCCACTATTCAAATATAATAGACCTGTGCATCTTTTTACAATTCGATCCGAGATATTCGAATTGCGCCCGATTCACTTGTATTAACGAGAAAATTGATCGATTTTCTGTATAATAAACGGAATAATAATCGATTTCTAATAGTCTAGTTGATTATGTGGCATTGGAAAGAGTCACCGGCTGTCATGGAATTGATAAATGAGCCGAAATACGACCGGTAGCTCGGTTATTACAAAATTACAACAACGTTAGTCTGTGTCTGCAGTAACAACAAAGCCTCACTTCATATTTTCATTAATATAGAAGAAAATTGGCGCAATTTTCACATTAGGCGTGACTCATGGAAATTCGCCAAATTAAAAATTCGACAAATCCCAACGATATCGCCACCCATCATTAACGCCGACACATATCACAAATTGACGCGATTTGTCCTGAACTTGTACAGGATTATTCGTTACCAAAACTAAATCCTGTCAGATGAAGATACCATCGATAGCGTCACTCAAATGTCTGACGATCGTTCCAACGAAACACCGACGATTTCATTACGATTTTGTCCGGCTTCATTATTATCGGAATTTGTTCGAATCACCGCAAAATTGACAAGTCGACCTTTTATAGAACGTCCCACTATGGTCGCCAACAGAAATACCAATCTATTCATCGGGTTACACATCGATGCGGAATTTGCAATTTAATTAATTAAATTCAGTGTGAAGGCCGCATTAATTACAAGAGTCGGCGCGAACTAGGGGCGAAAATCCGAATTGTTGAATCAAATTCAATAATTGTCGAATTGTGTTGCGCCACGATTTTATATAAGCGAATTGTCGGAATTTGAAGCATTCAGTCGCACCTTCCACTCTCGATAATAATAATAATAATAATAATCTTGGTTTAAATGGTGGTTTAACGGTGTTTGATGATTTTAATGTTTATCTAATATCGAGAATTAGTTGAATTTGCGCCGTTTTACATTTTTAGTCCGGCCATAAAAACGGAACTGTGAAGATGTCGATGAAGAAATCGTAAATAAAATTATAGTATAATTATTGTATAAGTTGCAACAACTATCCGCGAGTGTATAAAAAAGATCGTTAGTACACTTTTTAAATGTTTAATTTACAACTTTACTATGTTTCACATAACTAAAATTGTACAGACAATAAACTCTAACTATACGTTTTACAAGTTTATGATATTGATGATGATACGTGTTGTTTTGTTGATTGTTGGAGAAAAACAACAATAAATTACAGCTTTATTTCATAGAATTTAAAATTGTTAATTTCTCTATCCAGTTGGCGGATATCCGCCAACTAGATCGATTATGATTTTCGATAGTTTTTGTTCTTTCTGTGCGATTTTCTCGGTTTTGCAACATCAACTAATAACAACTATACGCTTGTTGTTTTTTTCTTCCCCTCAACAAGTGAGTTTACGATCTGTAGAAATATCGATGTACCGATTGCTATCGGCCGCGTTGTCGTCTGTTGTGGATCTTTCTTCGTTGTTGTTGTTTTTTTTTTTTATATTGAGACATCATATTTTCGTTTGGCGTGGAATCTTGATCTGCGACTATCCTTTTTATTAGCCACGTAAACCGACAACAACATAATTTCTTTTGTCTCATCGACTACTGCTGGTTTCAATATACAACATCAGGGGGGCGGATGCGTAAATAAAAACAAAACTGTATATGAATGATAAGAATGGTTTAGGCGTTTATATCGAAATTGTCTACATATAGTGGTTGGAGGCACCCCCCAGTGATACCGCCAAGATCTTATAAATGATTAATGGCGTTCAAATCTGAATAAATATAATTGACAAGGCAATATATATCAATCTATCAAATTTGATGTTTGATTTGTTGTAAAAATCATTTAGTTGCGATAACGGTGAGAAAACAAATAAATGTCGGTATATACGGGTTTTTCTCGAACATTGAACTTGAGCGTGGGCAATATAATGTTTTTTGAGTGCCGAGTGCGTTTTATAAATATGACAGATTGTAAAAATGTACAGTTTATAGCTGGGCTAGGACTATTTATGGCTATTTATAAGGCATAATTGTCGAAAGTGTAGGAACCGACACGTAAATTGAACGCGAAATATCGATCGAATTCTATTAGCGAATAAACGAAATTTTGATGTTAATATAGCGAAATTGGGAACAGTTGTGTGATTTTGTTAGTTTGAAATAAATATCGTGGCTCAAATAAAATTCAGATGTAAATGAGGTGAATTTATTTGTCGTATAAATTTGAGTTGAAACAGTTTACCCCCTGGTGCGAGCGAGTTGTTTTCGGTGGACACATCTCGTCGCGCCTGTCCAACGATTTTCGAATAAAAAATTCGAACGCAATTACAACGATTAGTCCCCCAGTCGCTTAATTATCATCGGACCCTCTCTCTAGATATGATTTTATATTTAATCGATCGATGTTGTTGAATATTTCCGTTAATTATAAATAATAATTTTGGTTGATGGAACGGCAACGGCCGATAAGAGGGTTGCAAGTTCTCAATAATTTCGCAAATTTATCACGGCAATGTCAACTTGTTGGGCAATGCCCGAAGTGACAAGTGAACGATGCATTTATTAGATTCGATTAAGCAAAAATACGACGAAATTGGGCGCATGTAAATCGATAGCGCGGCTATATCGAGAAAAAGAAGTTTTCGAACTCGAGGCTAATTCATGCAAAAATCGTCTCGTCGATGCATTATCGATGCAAGAGACTGAAGGCACTCTACAGACCGCCACCAAATGAGTTTATCTGACAAGCTATCTTTCGCATACAGCTGCAATTACTCTAAGTTGGCCTGAAGGTGGAAAAGACGATATTACGCATCAACAACGTGCCATAGAGCAAGACGAAAATATATCCTATATATGTTGGTATGTGAGTATGTAAAACGTACATATATACATATACATTGGCTACTCTTCATGGTCCATAAAACGGCCGGGGCGGGGTCATGATATTTAAAATGTTCCCAAAAAAAAATCGATTCTACCAATACGATCCGGTTCAACATCAAAAATATGCATCGATATAACATATATGTAGAAGACGACAACAAATTAAATGATTTATGAATACTAGACGGTGGGTATCGGAACTTTGGCTGTAGATGAATTTTTTTTCACCTTGAGACTGATAGGGTCGTTAAATTTGTGCTTTGTTCATATCGAACATTGCGGTCTCCGGCAAATCATCAAAATTGTCCGCAACGAATCATGCAACAATAGAAATCGAACGTAGATTTTCTATAGTTTTCTAAAAACGTCTGTTTTTTTTCTTCTTCTTCTTCTAAAATTATTGAAAGAAAGAGAAATCTTGTCTAAACAACTCCCTATTACTGTCTGCGAGATCATCGCTTACTGGAGCATTAAAATCACCGGCAATAAATCTATCTAGATCCCTTTTATTAGATAGTTCCAGCCACAAAAACCAATCTACCTACTTGTCGAGGGCGATATTATGAAACCATCTACCTCGATTATAAATTAAAAAGCTCCATATATATATATTTTCTGAATGTTGGAAAACAACATGAACATTCCGATAGATGAAGCATGGAAGCGTTCAAATTGAAAACATTCACCAATGTATCTAGCTAGCTATACATTCATTTTGTAATACTTCCTGTTGCCTTTAGCTAAATTATCGACAAAAACCGGCTAGTACTAAATATTCTTTCAAATTAATTGTTCAAAAATGTATTTATAAAAAATTATTTTTTTTCGTTGATTAACAATTTTTATTGAATTTTAAACGCCCGAAGTCGTGTTCTAATTCCGCGCCGTCAAGGTTCGAAATTTTTGTTGCTTTTTGTAAAATCTCTAAAGTCAAATGTCAAGATTTGTTTACAATTATAAAAAATGTGATCCACCTACACAGAAGAATTTCGTATATTTACACGGCGCGACATTGAAAAATATGGGAATTGAAACCATCATCGAATTCGTCTATTCAATTTCGGTGAGCGCAATCTAAAAACGAATGATAGTGACCTTTCTCATTCTATCTCACATATTTTTCCCCCCGTCTTGGTTAAATAGCCCGCGTTTCGGTCATGATTAACGTGCACCGTTTGAACACCAAGGGGGGTTGCCCAGCAGGCGTACTGGTAACTCGGTCGGTAACTATCGATACATTCAAAAATAAATAGCCCCTTGTTTAGAACAACAACAACAACAACATAGACTGTTGTTTGTTGTTGGTCATCAATTACCCAACATGAGAATGATTGTTGCTCGAATCCGATGGAAATAACCAACAACAACAACAACAACAACAATCCTATAATTAATCATAATGTCCTCAATTAGGACAAATTTGGACAATATTCGGCCCGATATTGAACAATCAATTAACGTTCCAACAATCGTTTCACAAATAGGCCGTAATTGGGACGCGTTATGTTGCAAGATGGAGATGTGGTTCGCCTCAACTCGATATTGTTACATAACCTAATATAGGCGCCGTACAATCGCCCACACATCAATTCAACCTTGTGAGGGAATTTATAAAACTGATTGCTTATTTATTAAACACTATTTACGATAATCTAACAAATAGATCTGTCAAATTAATAGTTGATTTCTATGATTTTTGCACAATTTAAACCTCATTATAGGTGTTTAATTGACGCGAGGTTTCTCGCTTAGTCGAGCATTGAAATCACCAACTACGATCATTAGTAACTTTAGAATTAAACAAATAGGGTAGGAAATTTCGGTGGATTTTCGTGGAAATTGTAATTATAGGCTGTCTAATAGACATTTAGTGTGAGATTTTAATTTGTTTTTTGCACGAAAAATCATTATCTATAATTATTACATACCGAAACGGTTATAGAACTATTTCAGTAATTTTTCGATGGAAAAAAACATTTCTGTAAATATATGTGTATGTATTTTTCAAACACTGATATTCACATATAAGGCTATAGTATTTTGATTGCGAAACGTGAACTTAATGGAAATAGCTTCATCGAAACGTTACATTTGCGGAATTCTAGTTGTAAAAGCGTACAACAACCTCGTCCTCGTCCTCGCTTAAACACCGACAAGACGACTTGTTGCAAATAAACCAATGTTAGTGCGCGTTTATTTTTTTTATTTTTTTGGTTTTGTATTCTTCTGTAATTTTCTTCATCTAAAAACATGAAGCTATAAAATCTATCACCCTATATTTAAGACTTTCTTTTTTGTTGGCATCGCTGTTGTCGATCTTGTATCCACCCACTGTTACGATAAAACATAACTATGCAAATGACAAACTCTCACTTTCCTTTAGCCAGTTTTTTTTTTCGAACCGAATTTTTTTATTTGCTCGTCGTGTTGTATTCAATCTAGAACAAAGCTTTCACACATTGAAGAATTTCAACGATTGTTGCCATTAAATTGATACTTTTATCTCCACAATCCTGTTTTTTATTTTCTGTATCTATAATGTTGTATTGTAAGTTAAAAGGACAGTCGAATGATATAAATTCAACTGTGTTTGGGAACACAAGAATTTGCATAATTGACAGCCATAGAGCACACATACCATTAACTTCTTATCCCGATTCAATATCGTAATCGGCGCATTTCATTGATCAACACAAGAACAAAACTAGTAAACGCTAATTGGTGGCGAACGACATTTGTTTATATATGTTCGCTTGACTATATATTATCCATTGTTTTTTTTTTGTCGCTGTGAATGCCGCATTTGTCAAGTTTCCCCGAAAATCCGGTTGACCTTGCAAAGGCCCCCGAAATTCCACCATTCGACAACAACAATATCGATCATTATCGAATAAAACGGATTAATATTGGCAAAAAAGGTCATTTTCCGAGCCGGGATCGAACCCTCGACATCCTAGTTTAATGCTAGGACAGGCAATTAGTTAGCGCGACTAGCATTAAATTGGACAGTCCTGGTTCGATCCCGGCCCGGATACAAGACTTTTTTCGAATTTTCAGTTGCAAAAAATTTTTTTTTCGAATTTTCAGTTGCAAAAAATTATTGATAGATGTTGTGTAGTGAGTTAGGAGTAGGATTGGAGCAATTAGCGGATGCTGTATGTTTATTTGGTGTGATTCAGATTCAACCAGAGTCCGAATGGTAATTGTAATCCGATAATGCAGATGGTCGCTAACACATACAAACTATATATGTATATATACACTATGCAGCAATTCTTTTGTACAATAAAACTACAGGGCATTCAACAAGCCACAATCATGACATAATTACACACCCGATTGGCGCGGACATTCATAACATCATTCGATTATACTTCAAATAACCAAATAACGACACAAACTACCATTAATAAATAAACGAACCATATTTCCAATATACGAACAAAAACGAAACAATCAAATCCAATTCTATTAAAACATTTATTGCAACTATAAAGTGGGTGTTACTAATGGCCTTAATTGACATTCTCAAGATTGAATTTCGATTTATATTGGCGAATCGATACCAACACAAAAATAAACTCTTCCTATTTATATCACATTAATTATATCGAATAGCATCCTTGGCCCAATATCAATTTGACAAAAGCAATAAAATTTATGAAATCAAATAAATTAATTGATAATTATAAAAGTAGGCCGTATCCAATCAATTGTAACATTTATGACATTCAAAATTAAGGCCGTCTATACAGTGGGAAATTTTCTTATTTCGTCCGAATTTTGTGATAGAAATTCCTTATTATTGGGGCAAAATTAAGAAACTAGAGTAGTTCAAGTTGAGCTCTCACAATTCAAAATTCCGGATTATACAAAACAATTAGGCTCGTTTTCGATTTTCCACCTATGAGTATAAAATCAAATCACAATTTTCCCATGTATGTATTCAAAAAAAAAAACAACAAAGAATCTATATATGTGCGGACATAAAAATATTTATATGTATATAAAACAAGTGTGTTCATTCTCTGTGAACAAAACGATCAGATAAAAAAAGAAAACTATTTAACAAAGTTATTCACAGATTAAGTTGCATATTACCATGTTAACATTTTGCATGGTCTGTTTGATGCCTAAATTATTGTTATGATGTCCAAATAGTGATCGAATTAATTGCCGGATAATATTTTCTACACCACCAACGTTAATAAATATGAATCAGCTGAATTTTATTTTTTTTTCAAATTCAATTTGTTACTAAAATAAAAGATGTTGTTTCTATTGTACGTTATTGTTCATAATAAAACTATTTATAGCGAGTTTTGATTGAATGTTGTTATTGTAAATTGTTATATAGTCGCAAGTTTGTGTCTTGTGTGGGCATTGAAGTCTCCGATAAACTGTGAAATATTCATCATTACTTTTTATGTGGAATAATTTATTTGAAAAAAAAAAAACCCAATCAAAATAATAATAATAATGATAGTCGAGTCTATATAACAAGTGAAGGTTATCTGGTGTTCATAGTAAATTTCTTTAATTCGACATGGTCTTAATGGTTCCTAATCAGAAGACTAATGCTTCTAGATAATGTTTTGCTTGTTTCAGATGAATATTCAATTTGGAGCGAATGATGTCGCGTCAAAATTTTCGATAAAATGCATTAGACATGTCGAATGATAAATGTCAACAATAAAATCGATTCGTTTCAATATTACTAATGGGAAGGCTATATCCGCTGTTTTATACCATCAACAACAAGAGAATTCATAATCATCAGTTGACGACAAGGTTTTTTTCCACCTCTCGAACTTCTAACAATGAATCCAGAAAGTTTCGCTTTGATCGAATCAAAATCGAAAAAGGAGCGGCAATTATTTTTTCGTCGTTTTTTTCTAAATAAACAAATAACTTATTTGGTGTTCGTTCAACTTAATTATAGCTGTGTCGGGCAATTAATTTGTCAAAATGATTTCGAGACGGTGTGCAAATTGCTGGATAAACAAGTTGATTTTAGTTATAAAACAATTGAAGCTTATTTGGACAAATTACCAATAACACTATAAAATAACGAGATTGGTCCTTTTAGTTGGAAATGTTCAAGCTTATATTCGATCAACTAATCAAATATCATGGCAGTCATTACATTCGTCTATCTTTGTTCATATTATATATGAAGGTAAATCGTACTCTGTCAGTTTCGCTACTGTCTGCCCGCCCCTTATTAAAGTGGAAGCGGCACTTTAATTCACCTTAAACAATTACCAATCTTCTCTCTTTGTTGTTTATGGGCGCTTTTCGCCAAGTTCAAGCAAATTTCTATAGTTAACACGTAGAGAAGCTTTACCGTATATGTTGTATATTTATAGAGAATTCTCATGTGTTAGTGTTAGTGTGTGTGTGTTGGTTATATTCATTATTATGTCCAACAACGGAGTCCACCTAACCGGATAATTATCACCAGATCCGGCACCTGTTATTTTGTGGGCTTTGTCGTCCTGAGCCCAGTTCCCGGCACAGTTAAACACTGTACCACGCCTTTCGATGCCACACGGAGATCCGAACATGTTGGATCATTCATCTTGTAATCTGACAACACGGACCCAGGACTTGGCCATCTTGAATCACACCACAACAACAACAACAACAACAACAACAACAACAACGATCGGCTACATAGATACGTTTCCGACACAAACACACACACTAGAGAAAATATTGTGCAGGTTCATCGTTGGTCAATTGCAAGATAATATAATATCTATTGGTGATGTCTGCGAATTCCCACAGTGGAAATACCAAATTATTATTTCGAATTGAAAAAAAAAATTATTTTTTTTTTATTAATATTGTTTGGGAATCAGAAAAGAAAGCCTCAATTTCGGACCATCACGATATCTGGGAATAATTATTGGTTGTTAAACAATGCGCTGTCAAAAATAATTGGCATTAGACGATTGGAGTCTAGAATTTTTCTAAAGTTATTTCGAATTTAGTATGCAAAAAAAAAACCGTCTAGGCAGAAAACTTTAACTATATGGTATTATAACAGAATTTATAATAAACAATTTTACGAATTTTGATAATTTTCGATTAATATAGATAAATTATTATTTTAGGCAACAATAAATAATGTTCAGATGACGAAATTCGTGACTTATATTTATGATGAATGTGTGATATTTTGTTATTGTTTTACAACTGTAGATCGCGTTCATAAACACCAATTAAACCATTTAAAGTAGCAATAAAATAAAATACCGTTTTAAATAATATATAATTAGATAACAAATCACCGAAACTACGAATTATAAAAAGGGACTACATAAAATAAAAACAAAAGAAAAATGAAAAACAATGGAGATGGTTCAGTATTTGGGCGTTGGGGGCCGGCCACGGCCAAAGCCACCGAAATTCCGCCTCCGGTCCACTTTGACAATATCAGACGATAAATTATATCAGTTTGATACCTTTAAATGGTTTATTGTTGTTATTATCTTAATTATTGGTTTTTGGGGGGTATTAACATAGTTGAGTAAGACTTAAGCGCACACTGTACTTAGTACTGATATAAATCTACAACATAGTACCGGTGAATGTTGTTAGTATTCGTGGATATGTACCGATTTCGAATCGGCAATTTTCCAAGTTCAAGTTTACAAATGTTATTCCGCCAAAATACCAGACGGCCTCGATAAATATCGCCAATTTATATGTTATTATTTTTAATATTTATAATATTGAAATTGAAATTCTCATGGCCAAAATCAACAAGATTGCCATTCAACCATCTGCTTATTGTATGTTATTTATTCGATATTGTACGGTATTTTAAAACCATAGTTAACAGTAGGTTTTGAATGAGGAAATCGGAAAATTCACCAAGACCCAATAAGGAATTCCATTTATTTTTACAACGGTCTCTCGAGGTGTCGTTGTTGAAAATTCCCCTCTTCGATATTTATAATGTCCAGAGGCTCGTGATGGATTTACATAAAACTATTATTACATATATCCAACTATTGGTCGTTGTCATGATATTTAGTGTTCGGGCAATAAAAAAAGCCTAAAGCTCTTCTCAACATTATAATGTTTAACGAATCGCATGTCCGAGATCATCATCTAAGTCTGAAGATCGGCATTCTGCCCTGATATTTGGTGTCCTATAATAATCGATGGTTGAAACCGGCCATAACCCAACATTAATATGCAACGGTTATTGTAGCGAAACTAAACAACAATCAAAAATCGAACAAAACAACATGACTTTCTAAAAACTATTAAAATAAAAAAAAAATAATTGCGGAACCGCATATAACAAAGCCAGATACAAACTGATTTATCTAAATTCATCTAAATATTTAACACGTCAATATTGCAACATTGCAGTTGCAGATAATCTAAGAGAAAGTTAATTGTTCAAAATAGAAATAAAAACACTTACATGTTCTCTTTCATAGCCATAAACAAACTTATCTTGCTATTATTCCCCAACTAACTACTGTTTATCGACTGAAAACAACATAACAATCGATTCCGGTTCAGTTATAATTAGAATTGAACGTTGTGTCGGTGAGAAATGCGAAAAAATCG
>JAZBGZ010000571.1:14739-29765 GCA_037414795.1 Stenodera caucasica | reverse complement strand
AATCATGAATTCCGATATAATATTATGTTGCAAAAATATTGAAGCTGTAATTATAACAGACCATTAACGATAAGTACTGGTTGCTGTAAAGAAACGCAATTACCATAAAAATAAAATGAGAGGTTGCAAAAAATTTATTGGATGGGATTCCTTTACGATTCCCCATCAACAGGAATTATTTTCCTCTTCGACAAAAAAACCAAATTAAAATTTTTATTTTTATCGATATAGCTGATTATAGATGGCTTTATAACACAAGTCTATAACGTTATCCATCTGTAAATATTTGGTGGTTGCAATTTATATGTCTGATGTGGTGGCGCAAGGTGATCCGCTCGATATTCAACCCCGGCCAATTCGTTCATAAATCCACTGGAAAATTGTTCCGTACTTTGCGTGTCAATATTTTTTAATGATGATGGATCTTCCTCAACCCAATCGAAAATTGCGACGATAGTCCGATAAAAAAAATTGATTGGAATCGATTGAAAATTTTGGGACTTTAAATTGGGGTGATATTCGCGGACATATTGTCTCCGCAAATCTGTAATACTTCATGCGTGAAATATGCAAATTAATCATGATTAACTAGCAAATCTTGCCAACAGAAATAAACAGGATGTACTATATACATATATGTATGTTTATCAACCCTTGGTTGCTTTTTCCCCTTTAGCTGAAACTCTGACTAAAGGGGAAATTTCTAAATAATGCGACAGAACGATAAATGATCATCGCTGCAGCAACATTAACGTTCCTCTATTTCTCCAACCGCACCACAAAAATTATAGAAACTCTCCCTTATTTGAGAATATTGTGGAATACGTTGAATGTTCGTTTGTGTGCGATATTTTAGTTGTGGAAAACGATACGTACAAATGTCGAGTCGTTGATAATTGTGAGTAATTCAATAAACAGAGAAATGGCCGTTTAGTCGAGAGTTATAAGACTGGTTCATACGTTGACTGCAGGATATTCAGTCGAATTTATAGAGCTGTTAACATTAGCATTGTAGATGAGTCGGTGGGACTTTACTAGACAGGAATGGGCCGTAGTTGTAGATAACATCAATTAACGGAACTGACGTTAGTCGGGGGAAGTCCCTAAATTCGCATATGGCCATATATAACTGATGATAGGTGCGATGACCAATTTGTCGCCACACAAATTAAATTCAATTTCTAACAAACAAAAAAAAAACAACCGAAAAACAACTAGACTGATCGCTCGAAAGATTTTATATTATGTTCGAGTTATAAAAAGCGAGCTTTGTTTTCCTTTATCGATATGTGCTGTTTCCTGCTCGACAAACAAAGCGTGCCAACAAATAAAGTAATCAACGATCACAATTCTGGGACGATACGGGCTATTAACAACAGCATACATACATATGGAGAGCCAAACAAAGTTCTCGATGGTTGTTGAACTGATCGTATATCACCAATGGCTAGGGTCGCATTTCTTCAGCCTATGAAAGTGTCCTCATATCTTACTGGAACGAACCAAAGTCAACTAGCCGCAATTCCTGCTGTTCATCTTGAGAAGTCTCGATAAAGTATAATCGACAACATGAATAACTTCGTTGATGTAATGAGAGATTTTCAATGAAGTTGGGCTAACAATGGAAAGCTAATAATCATCAAGCAACGAGGCCGAAATTGTACGACAACTGGTCCAAATATCTCGTCTATTCATAAGGCGATCCGAGAGAAATTTTCAATCATTTAATGAGAATCGTCGCTAAACCGGCAATACCGGAATCAAATCAACTCTCTAGTTCACATAGTGTTGGGGTAACATCCCTATATTTTGTGATTTTGTCCATCTCCAAAACAGTCAATAAAATAAGTCATCTATTTCATTCAGTTTTGATGACTGGAAAGTTGACTTGAATCGCCTCACAGACAACTTTGGACAGGCCGTAGAGCGACCAGCCTGTATAAAGCGACTTTTGCCCTTGTGCTTGAAAACTCGTCTATCGGCTTGATAACTGTAAGCCCGATAACTTTATGGGACCGATAAATCGACAACGGTGTGCTAGAACGATGCGTCACATAACTTAACAATCTGTTAAGTTATGGCTCGCTAAACTGTTTTCACTGCTTGTCCACAGATGGAAAATAGTTTTTGTGCTAGCCAAAAGTGAGTTATCTGTAAATATTGGAGGAAATATTTCAGTGATTCAAACCCACCCCGACCCTTGAACCTCCATACAATGAGATGCCGGAATTATAAGTTTGAAAAAAAATAGTTTTTATGAAAAATTAATTCGAATATATATATATTTTTTTTTCATAGAATAGAAATGAAATTTTTTATTATGTGATGTATGAAACATGATTCAATTATCAATCAAAATTTTTCATTAATCTGCAACTTACAATATTCACTCAAATATTAAAAATATTGAAAGACAATCAAATGTAATCCATTTTCATTTAAATTCCTTAACATTTTTCAAATGAAATATTAATAATAATAATTTCTTGAGACTTTATAAAATAATTAGTATCTCAAGCTAATGGAGGAGCCGATGTACGGGTATTAAATGTCGGTAAAGGAACAAAAAACGAATTAAAAGCACACAAATAATTTCAATTGTTTTATTCCTCTTAACTTGCAAAAAATTAGACAACACGTACCTTACCTACAGATTCCAGGTAGATATAGGTAATATAAGGAAAAACATAAAATAGCAAAAAAAATAAACAACTGGCAGAAGAACGTTACTAATGATGGATTTTCCAAATTGTTTTATTGAACTTATCTTGCAAATGTTTGAAAAATTTGAGGAAAAATTATTCAATTCAGTACTAACTCTGCTGTGTTGTATTTGAAATTTCGCTTTTGTTTTTGTAAACTATTAAAATGAAACAAAATGATTACTCGATAATTGTCTTTCATTTATTATTGCTATTTTACCAAAAATTTTATAATAAATATTAATCGGAGGTGCATTACAAAATTGTCATAAAAATTTGTCGCTCTATTATTTAATTAAATACTTAAACTTTTCTTTGCAAAGACTATTTGTCTATATATCTTTGCATCATATTTAATCGAAATTATTTTCTTTATTGTAAACACTATTATAACCTCAAAAATTTCACGAGCTGTCAAAGTATATATGCATATACGCAATGCGCATGCATCATTTAAGTTATCGGCTTGATATCTCATCGATTTCCGTCCGATAACTTGTGGAGAGGATATCGAGCCGATAAATACTATTGGAGCGTTAAGCATACCATTTTCGAGGTATCGAGAGGTTATCGGATCCATAACTTTATCGAGCCGATAAATACGCTTCAAGCACAAAGTAGCTTCTATCATGAGTAAATTTATATTTGTTTGATAGTTTCTCATGATTCTTTATTGTTTCATTTAATATATTCGAAATTCTGGCGTCACTGTTCGCTTGAAATTGATGTGTTCTCATCTTGAGCGATCTAGTTACATCCACATAACTGGCGGATTTAAATCGAGTATGATTTATGATCTTACTTCCACTTAAAAGGTATGCCATCATTTTTAAAATTTTTTCCACTTTATTGTCGCCAAATAGTAAAAACTCATAAATGATGGGGAACAGACTTGATATTAAATATCGTCCAAGCAAAAAACTTTAAAGTATTTAAACAAATATGTATTTGGGTGGAGTGATGTCCGTTTGAAAAACAAATTCGGTTAGGGTACAATGTGAATTTTGATCGTATTACGGTAACTTTCCGGAGCCCAAAATGAAAATGAGGGATGAACAAAAAAACAACAGATGAAACCGGCGCCTATTCTGTTATATTTCGCGACATCATTTATATTTAGACAGCAATGTTGTGCTTAATTGTTTACAGTCCAGTGCTTTTTAAGCTCGATTAAGACAGCTTCAAATGCAGTCGAACAAATTCAGAGACAATGTGCCCGCTCAACCCTGAGAGTTAATTGCCAAGCAGGATGACCTCCACTGAGGCCCAATATGAGAATAAACAATTATTTGAAAGAAAATTCCACAATTCTAGTGATCAATCTTCACGGATTTAACGTTATCGGACAGTATGCATCGATGCAGATGGGATTCTTTGGCGCTGATAATTTCGTTCAGTGCCAAAATCTTGGAATTGTACAAATTAACGGTGAGCAAGTTTGCCAAAAACAGTTTGATGTTTCGTTAAAGATATGTTCGAATTGCGAATAACCGAAATTAAACAGTCACATTTCACGACATTGTCGCGGTAATCGGCCAAGCGGATGAACGAGACCCGACTTGAAATTTTAATAAAACGAAAATGTGGCCACCGGATAATAAATATAGAATTCTAATTTTGTTGATGTGTTTTTAATTAACGAAATACGTACGTAGATATTTCTTGTTATTATCGCTAAAAGTGGAGCTTTATACCAGTTGATTTTTGAATGATGGCAGATTTTCACGAGTCAATGACAGTTTCTCTTGAGGCTGGAGACTGTCTTGAGAGCATATAATGGCCGGGAATCACAACTAAAACGAAGTCCTTGTCCCGTAATCAAGTTTAATGTCAACCCATTCAACTTATGATTTAAGATGCCGTAGTCTAGACGACTGTAAATTCGTTAAATTGTAACTCGACAAAACCAGGGTCCCGGAACTTTTTCCATAGAAGACTTGAATATGTATGAGACGGTATTTTCTTATTTGTCGAACAATAAGGCTCCGATTTGAGCTCTTTTTTTTTGTTGTCTTGCCTCGATATCCGTTCTATTTATTTTGAGACTGACCCTTTCGCAGTGGAAGATTCGGCAATTGGCCCTAATAGATGATTGTCGGAACGTTTACGCTTGACTGTCTGCCATTTTTGAGGGTGAAAAAGTAATTTGGAGTTGATGTGGAGTAATAGGCCGTCATTTACGTTTTCACGACGACACCCAGCCGCACTATATACCAAACAGCGCGATATTAATCAAAGCTGGTTGGAGTATTTCGCGAGTTCATCCAGTTAGACACAATTCGAGAATGACATATTCCATTTGGAGACAACCATAAATCCGACTTGTACTGGCGAAGGAGAAGGCAATCGATGAATATGCATGAAATATGCTGACTGTCTTTTATTATAATATATACCAGATTTTTTTTTGTTGAAGAAAAACGAGCTAAATTGACTGTCAGAATAATGTTTTGATTGTTTTTCAATCAGAAATAAGAATAGGGAAAGTAAAGAGAATAGATGATGATGATTTAGAGTGGAAATATGGATTCGAGAATTACTAGAGAACTAAACACGGACAGATATAGAGCCGTTGGGCACGGATCCAATCAACGCACGACTTTAGAAGGAGTTTTTATTGTTATAGCATGGAACGAAGATTGCAATTAGGAACAAGCTGACAATGTTCTTGTCAAGCTACAAGCTGAATAACAAACAATATCGGAAGATATTCCATTGTACTCGACAATCTTACAGTCGAACTAGCTCAAATAAATAACTAATTATTTTATAAATGGCCGACTATTGTACGGGAAAAATTCCCAACTTTGTTTTTGATCTCGTTACATATTTCCTGATAAATTGTTTCACTGAGATTGAGAGATTCATGCTCTGGGCAAAGTTGCAGTTTGAGTTTTTTTTGACGCTTTTATTATTACATTTTCCATCAATTCGTTGATGGAAAATATCGAGTATGTTTGTTAGTGATGAAGTGACGCGTTAGATAAATCCAATCGATCCCCAACTGTAGTATTTACAAACTCTCTTGACAAATCCAGTTGCCACTCTTATTAGATTCTATTAACTCGAAAAGAAAATATAATAGACATCGTACTCAACAGTTATTTAATTACTGAATTGGCGCAGTATCTGACAAGAACTATTAAAAGTTATTTTATTTTTTTTTGTATAGGAGCTTCAGTTGTTATTTATTTTGTCGGATTGAACATCTTTGAAATATTTTGAAATTTCACACGACCACCACGATAAACCAATAAATGCACGGTGTCCTGAACCACAATGATGCTTTGGTAATCCGACGCAAATAGCCTTTGGCATTCTGCAGTTTCAGTACCACAATAGCACAGTTTATCCGTGATAAATTCGAAAGATCGCGACGACATGACTGTTTCCACAACCAGAACAAATATTTACGTACATGTCTTTAAACAAAAGGCACATTGAAAATATACCGTGTCTGTACGAGCACTAATCTAAATATCTCTGTTATATTCAAAACAATTCGAGTCAAATTTCCGGATATCAAATGGAAACACCTAAGCTGCATTTGAGCCACAATTCATAATAATTTATCAACAATTTATAGACAAGCTTATATTGATTTGTGGTTAGACAAGAGAATTACGTATGTTTTCGAACTTTTTTTTACAATTTGTGTCGATTTTATGCATAAAAATCAATCAAATATGTTTTGCATTACAGAAGAGTGATTCTTGTGCAAGGCATCTATTTTAAGCCAGTTTTACACGATATAAACCTATTCAGAATATTCGATCCAATAAAAGTTGAACGATAGCTATTTGAAGTGGTAGAACTAATAGACACAATAGATATCCATCTTTGTTTCGAAGCTTGAGTAAACATCAATTGATAGTGATAATAATTAATACATAATAGTTACCATAGTAACAATAATTATTGTAAAATAAGTACTGATTGACAGCAAATAGAGCTTACAAAGAAAGTACCTGAAGGGAATAAATTGAGAGTTTCATATAAAATCAGGATTCATGATTATCGTAGTGATGATTATTTGCTCAAAATTTCACGCTGAGAATCACGTTTTTTTTTTTTTGAAATTGGCGCCAAAAATTTCTCTTATGGCTACAGCCGACTATATGTTCTATTCACTACATTTCCAAATGTTCTATCATGATTTTTATGAATATACGGGGTTAAACTCAAAGTACCAATGTATTTTCGAGAAACAATTGTGATCTGTCATGAAAAAAATTATGTGCGTCTTACCCCTAGAAGCGCATGATTGAAGTAAAACTTCTTTAGTTTCATTAACATGCAAATCAAGATGAATAAATTCATATTTATTTGTATATGCGTGAGACTTCTTCGCTAGCCACCATTTTTATTTGTTTATTGCCGTCGCTAAGAAACACATGTATTCTTCTCATATAAAATCAATTGTAATATTGAAAATGATGGCTAGCAAATAAGTAGTGTCCTCCTTATTTTTAGTAATGGCAGGAAACAAAAATGATGGCGAGTTAAAAGTATTATGTTGCGAAGTAAAGGTAGTGAACAAAAATAATAATGGCTAGCGACAAAGTATCGTGTTTCTTGGCAACGGCAGTAAATAACGTTTCATATTACATTCCGTCACGGTCATTCAGATTCACTAAAAAGCTTCACTTCAAAAATTATGTATGCCTTAATTAAAATAATTGAATCAATGCATATACACAAGTATATGCGGAAGACTTTTTCACTAGCCATCATTTATTTTGTTTGTTGTTGCCGTTGCTAAGGAATACATAATGTATTTATCTCATTTGAACATAATTGTAATAGTAATAATAAAATTAAATTTAAGCTTGTAATGATGGCTATCGAAAAAGTATCGTGTCCCTTAGCGACGGGAGTAGAAGATGTTTCATGTTTGAATTCCGTCACGGTCATTCAGATTCACTAGTCTTGCTGTACATATAGAAGTTTCACTTCAAAAAAAATCCGAAAATATTTGAGTTTGGAAGATTCTCAAATATTCGAAGATTTGAGTAGCTGATAACAATTTTACAGTATTTTTGACCCTGGCAACGCATTTTTCTATAAATTATTCATCATTGTTGATTCTAGAGCCCAATATGTTTATTTAATGTAGATACTGAAGAAATTTGATTTTCCCAAATGAAAAACTCAAATTCATAGATTAAATTCTAATAGCTTTAATCGATCCCAAATAACAAAAAAAACAAACTTCTGCTTCATTGTTTTGTATTTGGAACGAAAAAACAAAAATTGATATTCATAATATTCACAGATAGAACGATGATAAATTATATAAACAAAACACTTAGTCGGCTATGGAAGTTTGGAGTAAAGTCGCTGTAACCATAACCACCACAACAGAGATTTTGGACGCCAATTTCAAAATAAACAAATAATTTATGATGGGTAATACCGACCAAATTCGGGTGATTATGTAGATTTCTTTTGGATAGTTTCAGAAACAATCGAGATAGATATTTGAGCCAGCTGTCATACAGCGGACAGCCTGTATTTGCGTGCGATGATATAAATTCACAAATGTAGGCATATTCAAAATCGACCAAGTTTAATATTGCACATACTTCAAATTAATAGAATGTTCGGTCTCGATAATAAGAATGGACGTGGGTGGAAAAATTCAATTTCGTCAATAATGAAAGATTTCGTTATTTGTATTTAATTTGACATAATGAATCTATTCTCGGGCAATAATTAATTTGTAATGCCTTTTGATATGGAACAGAGATCCGTTTTGTAAATACGACACGACCAGTATCGTCATTGTTAACAACAAAAGTGTCGCACGTATTTTAAAGAAAACTGTATGATATCGTAATTAATCTTTCAACAATGGGAAAGCCTGTGGAAGTGAATATACACATTGTCATCATAGAAGCATTGTGTGAAGGCTGTCATGCGTCCATCTGTTCTTTGGATCTGCCACTATTCATCAGCGATCCACACTATAAAGCTCTAGAGGATATAGAAAATACTTTCAGAAAACTTCACAATTAACCTGAATTTCTAAAACATACAATGAACAAGTGTAATGTTGTTCCCGACAATCGCTATCATTTTTTTATAATCCTATTATTGTGTTTGTGATACAATTTTTTTCAAATCAATTTTCCGTGCTTTTTATTGGAGAAACGACTGTTTTTCGTTTTTCCTCAACCCCTATGATGGGTACTCCCAAGTGCTGTATATTATTGAAGGGAACTTCACATGCTTTTTTTGACTCAGCAATTCTCGACGTTTTTCAATGTTTTACATCAAGGAAAACGATTTTTTTTCGGTGTTTTCGTTTTTATTCGTACGATCTCTCGAATACAGAGATCTTCTTCTGCTTCATCGATTTTGCATAATTTTCATTGTTTTCCATTGGGAAAATTGCTCTTGTTTGGTAGTTTTTCTACTTGCTCGATCTCTCGACCGCCATGACAGCCTCAAAAGTACTCCATAATTTTTCTTTCATCGTATCTGGATGTTTTCTGTTGGGAAAACTGCATTTTTTCAATATTTCCTTGTTCTCACTCTACCGCTATTATCATTCGAGTTATTGTGGGAGAACTGATATAGTTGGAGACTCAAATAATCAAGCTTCTCAATGATAGTTTTGTTTTAAGTGGAAATGTAGCCTCTAGACTGATAAACAGCAAGTCAAATTAACAGCTAACATAACCTCATTGTCATACAGGCACAAAACTTGAATCTTCAACTCTTCAATTTCAATGAAGACTGATTGGAATATTTGGCTTTTTGCACGAGCACCTAAAATTAGATGCTAATTTACCTCTTTTCTCGATCACTGTTATAATTTTAGAATCGAGAGAAATTTGTGAAACTATTACAAATATTTTGATATGGAAAGTAATTAACAACTAATTGATTGCGATTTGATACCAAAATAGTTGTTTGGGAGTTTCGATGACTCTCTCTAAACAACAGGCGATAAACAGTTGCCAGTTGAAGTGTTTTCAACACGAAGAACTTCCCAAACTTCAATCATTAACCCAAAAACTATCCACAACATAGATTTTTCTAAACTTCACGCATACAGAGTGTCCTCTGTACGACAATTAGCCCAATATTTTTGATGCTTGCGGTAGAGTAGCCAAAAATTTTTTGAGCTGAGATATTTGGGTCAGTTTGAATCAGCGGACATTCTGTAGAGTTCCTATTGCAAAGATTTAAAGTCGAAAATAGAAAAAAAGAATGGGATAAAAGTCTATTTACGATTGCGGCGAGGTGTCCAATTCGGTAGCTCTTGTAGAATTCCATCTCGAATACCTTGTTCCCAATTTCACCGAGATTTACACCGTTAACGAATTTATGCGACAGGACTGTATCTCAATTGGTATCAAGTCTAACATGGTAACCCAAATTCGACTACTATGTTCGAATTGATTGGAACAATACAGGGACTCTTCTATCGTGAGTCTTTCAGATAATGAGCGCTTTCAGTCATTCGAGTATTCCTCGTAAACGAACTTCATCAATGACGATCAGGCATCAATGGTTCATTTGAAAATCAAACTATCGATTCACAACAGAACTTTAATAAATCTGCTTGATCTATTTCGTGAGGGCATTGGAAAATCGTGAGGCACAATATGGCAACATTAGAAAAGTTTCATTTCTGGCCGAAGTTATATAGAAAAAAATTCAGTTATTGTATAGGGGTGCTTCAGAAAAAACTTACACCAGCCTAATAGGAAAAGTATAAAACTTAATAAATAATAGTAAAGTTCGAGTTTTTTCAATGTCCAACTATAAGGAAAGTCTTGTACCAGGCAATTTCGCCATCGTATAAAGTTGAGACAAGATAACCATAAGAAACTTGGCTTAATTTTGTTTTTTTTTTTTTTATTTTTTGGAAGGAGGAGAAATGTCAGAGAATAGTCCTAATGGAAATTTATCTCAATTGGGGCCATAATGTAGCGTTTTTTTTTCGGTCATTCCCGGGAAATTGTCAATAGATACAATCTGGATTATTGTTAGTCTAATTCAACCAACAAATGATCAGTTTAACTATTGGGGCATACTTGACCATAAAACGAACAGTCTCCCATCGGGCTTGAACAAACTAAACACAACAGAGGGCAAGAGTTAAGTACGTAAACTAACGATAATAGTAAACGGGATGTTAATCTCAGGCCGCAAGTTTCAAAATGGAGACTAATCCCTTGTGTGTTCAAAACAAACAAATCGGCGCCTTTAGAAATGTTCGCAACAAACTAGAAATTTCGTCATTCCCGTACTACAATACAGCTATTTCTTGTTTAGAAAACATAATTCTACATAGAAAATTGCAGTGAATTTCTATACGGTCAAATAAGAAAATAATTCAAACCCAACCGGGCCCCTATCCCAAGTCTCATTATTTCGAAAACTCGTTTCGGCTAGGCCATATATTTTGATATAAATGATACGGTGAAAATTTGGAGATGGTTCCTAGAAAATCGAAATAGACCAAGTTAATAAACATTGGATTTATGCGGGTTGTTTGCGATAGTGACGGTTTATTCGATACGACATCTTGGATTAAAGTGGAAAGACGCACATCGTTCGATAGTTTTGTACGAATTTTTATTAAATAGAGACGAGACAGTACCGGGGGGGCCACATTGTTGGCCTTCTAGTTTAACAGATGGCTGCAGCGACCCTTGATAATCTTGAGCAATTAAACTAAATTACTCGAAAACATTATTTGCGCCCCTATAATTCACCACCAATGCAACATATCGTATATAATTACGAAACTTGCCCCACCCGTACTAGTGTATAATTTAAATACCAAAATAGACGTAAATTTCGCTTTGCCACTCAACCAAGTATATTTTATATACCAATTGTCCCGAGTTAGACTTAAAAGCTGTAAAAAAGGCCTTTTTTGTCAAAATTTTGGATCTTTTTTTCAAAATTATAAATGGTATTTTTTTTTGCTGTTTTGAGACTTGAAAGTAATTGCGTACCTATTTTGGAAAGGGGTCAAATTGGCATCAACTTTTTTAATTGAAGTTAAAAACAAATCAGGAGGATGTCATACGTACGTAATAATGATGATACATTCGAATCAGGGGTTAATAAATTAAGAATTTAAAAATTGAAATGTTGAACTTGAATTTCGCTAAAATTTAACACGGATATTAGAAAAAAAACATCTGGAGATTAGAAAACTACTGTAAGCAAAAAAATTATATTTTTTATTTGTTTTTACAACTCGTAGAGTAGGCAGTTTTTCTACATAGTTTACTATAATAATGAATGGGACTGATAATAGTATTTACAACTGTTTTGTTTTTTATCGTGAAATCCTTAGGAAAAAACAATGGGCTTAGAAAGTTTCAAACATTGATTTAAATTTTTTAAATTAAAAATTTCGAAAAAAGTAATTGTTCAATAATAATTGAAGAATTTCAATAATTTTATCAAATCTAATAGTAAAATCATGTAATTTTTGTATGTAAATTATCAAAAATGCATGATTGTGCTATTTTGTCATCAATTTGCAATGATACATAATAAAATTCAAGTTGAAGTATCATTGGAGCTAGGCAATGTTTGATAACTTATTTGTTTCTAGCAATCAATTTTACCTGTTTAATTCAACTTTTTCTAATTTTTTTTCTGACCATTTTTGAGAAAAATTTGACGATTTTTTGTCAACGTACGTATGACATCCTCCTGATTTGTTTCACATATGAATTTTTTTTTGACTTCAATTAAAAAAGTTGATGCCAATTTGACCCCTTTCCTAAATAGGTACGCAAATACTTTCAAGTCTCAAAACAGCACAAAAAAATACCATTTCTAATTTTGAAAACAAAAATCCAAAATTTTGACAAGAAAGGCCTTTTTTAGCAGCTTCGGGACACTTGTATAATAAAATACGTCAAGTATTCGTATATTATAAATGAATCGGATATTGTGTAATTCTAACAAATTACTAGAGATATAATTATCGAAGATTGTAGAATCGAGTGAATTTCGGGCGATATTTATTATTCAACAGTGCCGAATTAAACAGCCAATAATATGCAAACTTAATTAGGTTAATGTTGGCTTGCCGGAGGATGAGGGCGCTTGAAAAGCTCGAGGTCAACAATCACGGAAATTACTTCATGTAACTGAACTAGGAATTCTAGATAACAGATGATTTAATCTAGGGAAGTTGTTCGTGAATTATCCCTATATTAGCTTTTCTTCTTGTTATTTATGATGGGCCAGTAAGACGCGACTAGAACAAATTCTATTCGTATCACAAGCTATCAAAACCGAACTTGTTGTAATCTAGTAAGCTTCTTTTTCTGTCTAAATTCATTAGTGGAATATTTCGGGCTAGGATAGAAGAATTCGTGCCAATTCTATGGTCACGTATTGGAGTTTTTTTCTCTCTATTCCGCATTGTGGCTGATGAAATTCACCAGTTGTACAGCCAATGTCTATATTGAGCCTACAAAAAAATTCTACATTATTATAGATAGATCAATACGGAGGCACTCACTCGTTCTTTTCGACGAAAATTGAAAATTACTTTATAATCTCTTCCATCATTTATTGCCGTTATAATATAGAATTATCGATTGGGGGGTGTATTAAGCTTGTTCTGAAAGCCTCTACATGATGACGACAATGGAGAACGACAACTTTCTCTATGTCCTCGTTGAAATTTCCCAGAGACGATGTTAAATTCAGAACCAACGTATCTACCATAAATAACGATGACGGGTATTACAGTTTGCATACTCATCCGTGCGGTCACATGATAAGTTATTGAGAGAGAGAGAGAGAGAGAAAAGGAGAATAAGGGACCCCGAGCTTAATTTGACATAATTCCCTTAGTCAAAGGGTCTCCTGTATGTATGTAATCTCCGTATAGATAGTGTTTTGGCAAAGATGTCCAAACTATTGTGCCAAAATAAAGCCACATGAGACGCTTGAATACTAACAATGATAGCTCTACTCTAAATGAAACACAACAAAACTTTAGTACCGAAGTTGGAGTTGTAAATAAACCACGTGTGAAGAGTTTGTTTGGGAGCAACAGGATAACATATCAGTCATAAAACTACAAATATGAATATTTGGAGTTTTCTCTCTAAAATCTGTCAAATACACTTATATACGAATAAAGTTCATTCGTCAAAAATACAATTCTGAATTCAACAAGTAAGCTGTTACTCGAAGCATATATTTTTCCCGTAAACAAAAAGAACGTATCGAATCTATTATAGAGATTACAATAATTACAAGAGCCAATTTCCGCTGGCATTTCAATTTAGTTGGGAGCTATGCAGAATATAGAGTGCACAAGTCGGAAAAATCACACATTAAATACTTCGCATAACGGTGAATTATTCATTAAGTGTATTAAAAATTCAACAATCTTCTATTCCAATTATTTCCAAATATACTTTCAATAAATGATTAGTAATGGCTTGTTTTTTAGATTGTTAATAATTCAAGTTGCATCAACTTGAAATGGCACAAAATCCGATTAAATAAAAATGTGGGTAATTTTTTCGAGTTGTGCTTTTCGATTTGGCAATTATGTGGCACTAGACAAGTGGAACGTAATTATTCAATTGTAGTTCTACTCTGTATTCGACATATCCAATGGTATCTCATTTTACAATCAATATTAATGGGTTCGTAGATATATTTCTGAATATAATTAATCGTTATGAAGACAGGCCGTTAAAGCTCTCTCTAATATATTGATTAAAGCTACTAGTCAAAGTTATTACAGGTACAAGTTGGAACAGTTTAAGATATAGCGATTAGATGCAACCAATCAAAAACAAACAAGTTTAAACTAGTAATTCAATACATCACCCTTTGACAACAAGAAAGTGTTGATCAAGTTCTAATGAGCTTCTGAACCAACGAGAGTCGTTATAATTATCAACTTTCCAACAAGACATGATCTTTACAGTGGAATCATTGCAATAAAATTGCAAATATCATTGAGTTATGTTAAATTAGTCTCAATTATGCCGTATTTTGGTATGAAGCTAGTCTAATATTGTCTATTTTGACCCGTAATCAAATTTAATATGACAAGGAAGAGCTTATTTTGTTAGAGGGTGAAAGCTCACGATCATAATGAGAGCGCGCAGTATTTTCCTGTTGTCCGCTATCTAATGAGCCGTTATTCATCCCAAAATCCATTATTCTTATCATTTATTTAGGTACCTCTAGACAATTTTATTCATATTTGGCCACAACAGAAATCACGTCAGTCAACCTTCGGCGTAATTGAATTTAAAATATAAAAGCAAAATGATATCCAATTTCGTCTCAATTTAATAAATCAGC
>JAZBGZ010000570.1:0-12916 GCA_037414795.1 Stenodera caucasica | reverse complement strand
GAGAACTTTGATCTGAAATTATAAACTTTAAACTATAGTTTATTAGGAATTACCTATGAAAACTTTGCTGAGAAAGTTGTAAATTCTAATGGTAAAAAATATTGGGTAATTTGGCAAAATATCCCAAAAACTAAGTTGATAATCATTCATCTGAGAAAACTTTCAAAAATGTCGCGATCTCAGTTGAAATTTTTGACACTTCATTCCAAAATCTCAAAGTTTTACTGGAAACCTGGAAATATTATTGGAAAAATCTGCCAAAATTCTACAGACGACCTTAAAAGAAGTGAGTAAAACTCAGAAAGTTGTCCAAAGTTTGATAATTTTGGGAGAACTCCACTGCAAATCATGAAGATTTGCTGAGAAAATCTGAAACCCACCAAAACTGGAAACTTTGAAAATGTTAAAAAAGGAAGTTTAGCCCAAATTTTGGCAAAACTCAAAGGTATAACTGAAGAGACTTCAACTCAGGAAAAAGAGGTCTTTAATCAAAAATTCCAAATTTCGGGCGTCGGAGTTGGCAAAAATATCAAACTTCGCATAGCCATCGGCCACCTATTGCCTCAGAGCCGGTCCTGTTATTTTATACAAATCGAGATCGAAATCGAAATCACAACTTACATCGAATATAATTGTTCTTTTGTTTCGATCCAACCGGATATTGTAGCCTCGACACGATTTCCATCTATAATAATTCAAATAGAGTTCCTCAATCTTTTCTAACAAAAGAAAATACAAAAACCAATAGAAGAATTTTCCGAGAAAAAAAATCACCCATATAATAATCGAACAAATAAATCCAACAACAATAATAATAATAATAATAATAATAATAATAATAATAATAATAATAATAATAAAATTGTTTTGTTAACTCAATTTCGGGACAATAACAACCCATTAGAACCTTGAAGAGGAAAATTGACGAGATAATAAAACAATTAATGTGACCTTATCATTCAGGAGAAGCGATGTCCAAGGTCACCAATCGTCCATATTTAAATCTTTATTTACTTAGTTTATTGTTATCATCAATTGTTTTTTTAGGGGGATGACAAATAATTATTAGGTTAACAAGGGTGAAAGTTATAATCGTGTCAAGGTTACTAAAAACGTGAAAACAACAACAACAATGATAGTAAAAAAGCCTTTAAATTTCGTTTGGTTGTTTTTTTTTGTGGGACATTTTTTCAATGTTTTAAAGTCATTGAAGTTGAGAAGTAAAAAAAACATGACAAATTGTAAACGGGGAGAAAAAAATATATATATATAAAAAAAAAACTGGTATACAAATTGGACCCAATTACTGTTTACGTCCAATTCTTAACCTTCCATAACTTTAACCTAAATTCTTTACACAACGCAGCTTTGTCAATAAAGCCTTAAAGAAGCTTTTATTAAGCAATTTACAAACAACAACAAAAAAAAAACGGTAATTAATTTTTTGCTCATCTCTCTAGATTTGATTCGATACAACGCCTTCAATTTTAGACTAATTACAAATTAAATTCACAATTTTTTTGGTTGCTCAGAACACACACTTCCTGAGCACAATCGAAAGGCTAAACGGAAGTTGAATTTTTTCTTAAATAGCACCTTATGTAATGCCAAAACTACTTATGTAAGTGCCAAAAATAATTACAAAGTTTTTTGCTACTGCAAAATATTTCGCAGGAATTGAGGTCGCGATAGCATATAAGGCTACACACAAACACACACTTTTCTGTTTTATGAGTGTGTTCAGTTCGATTTGGACGTGTGATCAGTCACGGCTACTCTTAGCCAATCATTTTAACATGATTTCTTTAATCTCTCTCTATCTATTCTATTGAAACTACAACATCTATCTATCTTTTTCTATATAATAAAGAATGAACTAAAATAGTACTTTATTATATAGTGAGAGAGCAACAAAAAGGCCGATCGTGACTACGCGAGATACAGCTAGAATTGTACCTAGTTTTTCCACTATAATTCTAACGGTTATCTACAACGTCTTTTTGTTGTCTTTTTTTTTTTTGTTTGGTTCGATGAGTCTGGTAGTCAAAAATTTTGGCCTCGAGTCTGAAATTCCCAAATCTGAAGATCTCAGTGTGTCAGAGTTACACTTTTCCCTCTACAATAATAATGATGATGATGATTATAATGAGTGCGACGTGAGAGGGCGCAACTATCGTTATAATACGACCAAGAGAAAGTCTATGCGCTTGTATGTGTGCGTTTCAAACAGGGCAATGACACTACACAAAAACAGGACCGGACTATTATTGTTTTTTTTTTGTTTTTTCGATAAATATACTCGAAGACCTATAATTAAGTGAAATTTTTACCTAACAATGAGATCAAAAAAAAAATAATAAACAAGAGAGAGATGTGACCCGGAACAGACTCTATATACGACATTTTGGAATTCGATTCGAAGAAAAAATTCGGCCTCAATAGGAATTCCAACAGCCCACACTTTATAGTAGTGAATGTCTTACGACCTAAATTGCAATCACGACATAAAGGATGTTGATGTTGCTTATGGAACTTTTTTTTTTCGGTCGAAAAACTACTATTTTGACCTATTTTTGATATTTCTCACCATTATCACAGAGAGGGATTTGTCAATATTTTCTTGGGATATAAATGAGGCGATATAATAATAATAATAATAATAATATAATAATAATAATAATGGTCTTTGGCAACACTTGCAAATCTTTAAACTTAGTTACATTCGTTTTAGGTCGTTGAACTTAAAACTCCACACACTAAGCACGCAGATATTTCTGCATTTTTTTCTATTGTTCTTCAAGTCAAGTGTTTTGTCTACAATACAAAAACAAACAAGTCGACCTGGTTTATTCTTTAATTAATCACCATCTATATTCCGACAATTGCAACATTATCACTACCATCAAGCCTATCTCAGAGGGAGTCAAATCGAAGATTCTCAGATCGAAGGTGAAATTTCCTTAAATCGCTCAATTTAAGCTTTATCTATGATGATAGGAGCAAAAAGAATTTATACAATTGTAGAATTAAGTCGCAAATCCAATCGGTGAATTATGCAATCGCTTCAAAATATACAGGTTAATCGTTTGTTTGTTGGATTAGAATTTTTTTGTTTATCTAAACAATTTCCAGATGCTCTAAATGCGTGAAACCAACTATCGGACTCTTTATTTTATAAATAGAATTGCAATCGAGAAGGCTATATGTGTATTTATCAACAATATTACGCAATGGGTTGTTGATCCCACAAGAATTTTTCTCTATTAAAACGATAATAATAAATATTGAGTTTATTTAAACAAATTCGTTTTTGTTTATGAAATAATCTGTAAAAGAAAGAAAAAAGATGGTGATTTGATGGGTTTATTGGTCATTCAACTCATTCTTTTATTGGATAATAATTAAATGCACTTTCGCAACTCACATATGCTCTTCCTGTTGTTTTTCCCGCCTTTAAAGCGAAAAAAACATAACCCAACCGTTCTTCTTTATTTGCCGAGTTTCTCTCCATCAGTTACCCTTTTATTCTTGTTAGATTCTTTTGTCCTGTCATTCTGTCCCTCTTTTCAAGCTTTTCAAATGTCATGGGTGTTGTTGTTGTTGTTGTTGTGGATGGTTTGTGTTTTAACTTTCGCGAGCGGTCGACGAACTCCGGCCCACTTCTTACTCAGTCAGTAAACCGGCGACTGAGATGGCGCCGCCATCTTGCCACACATCCATGGTCTTATAAATGACTTAAGTACCATCGAAACTCTTCTAGTATTATAGTTGGCAATTTATACCATACTACAATGGTGTTGTGGCAAAAATTTTGATCTATTCTTAAAGGCGAGGCACGTTTTTATTTATTTTCCGGCGTGCCAAATCTAATGATCGTATCGTTTAGACAATAATAATAATGTTGGGTGGATAATGGATGTGGGGGTCTTCAATTTTGAGGAAGTGACGAGTCTAAAATCAATTTGGGCTTTATTAGAAGTTTTCGGCCCTAATCATCACTCAATTGGGACATGTCAAGTTCAATGTCATGACGACAAGTTTTTTTAAGTAGCTCTTATCAACGATAAATCACTTTAATTCAATTGTGCAAAATACGTAGGCTAAAAATTTTGGCCAATTTGCTCTCAGTAGATGAATTGTACAATTTCTCAAAGTAAAATTGAATTGATTTTACTGAAACCATTTTTTGCAAATTTGCTCAGTTGATTAGAATTTTGCAGTTTCTCAAAAGGAGAAAAACAGGAGTTCTTGTCATAAACCATCAAATATATGCTTTAAGCTATTTTTTGGGAGGCAGTTATCCGAGTGAGAAAATTTTTCTTGGGAAAACTTATCTTCAATGATGATGGATGTGTTTCTAATGAGTTGATGTACTTTAGAAAAATTTTCAGCGAAATCATAAAAGGGTCAAATAGGAGAGATGACGGCGGGTCTAAAACGGTTTATTGCCAGACATTAAAACAAATTTTTACGGTCTTGTTTGTTAGAAATGATTTTTTTTTTTGTGGGTCCTAAAGCAGAATCGTTGCAGTTGTTCAGCCGAAAATACAGTTTTTTATTATCGTGAAGTAGGAGGAGTTGAGCGGCAAAAATACCGTTTTTTTTTGTGTCTCTATTTTTCTTGGTCAAAAACTAAAGATTTGGAATAATTGCCAAAAAATGGGATTTGAGTGGCGAAAATGCTCAAAAGCGGTTTTTTGGGACTTCTTTTCTCGTGATCAAGAACTGAGAAATCAGCAAGTGATTTGAATTCATTGCCAAGAAAATAGCCCAAAATAAGGTTTCTTATTTTGGTTAAAAATAAGAATTCGAGTGTTAGAAAGTCCTGCTTTTGGACTCTTTTTCGTGGTCAAGAGCTGAGAGTTCTTCGAGTGGAGTATAATTCTTCAATTTGCAGTTATTGTCAAGAGGTGGGACTCGAGCAAAAAAGCCCAAAATACAGTTTTGCTTTTGGGCTCCCATTTTTTGCGCTGAAAACTTGAAGATCCATCAAATGATTTGGATTTGTTGCCAAAAAGTTGAGTGGCGACTTAATTTGCAGAATCAATTCATTAAGAGATGTTTTGATCAGATTACCGACTGTTTCATATCAACAAGTTCCGATCGAAAAACGATAAATTTTCATGTCTTCCAGTTCAACTAAACAAACCAAAGACGGCAAAGACGAAGACAACTTCAGTTGGAAAAAAATCCCACTATAAACAGGTGTGCCAAGTCGTCTTTTAATCTTCAACTATTTGAAGTTCGCATCTAATCTAATTACATGACTAGAATCGTGTCGACAATCAAAAATTTCAATCGGCCAAAAAATCATCCGTTACCTGCGTGGATCTCCTCCATATTATTAATAATAATGAAGAAAAAAACGACGATGACGAAGAAGACGAAGAAGAAGTAGGGAAAAAGCAAACACCGTTAAGACGACAATCAAAAGAATGCCACACGTTTCTGAGCCGACCAGAACAGGTCCAACTCTTAGAACTTGTTTTGTTGTGTTGGTCAAAAATTGGGCAATTCCTTCCGAAAAACCATCCAAAACTACAGTTAAGTTGTCGAAAAAACGACATTTTTGCTATTATAATAATTGAATCGACTTTCGGCTATTTGGGCACATTTACTGAACTATATCGTATTATCAAATTGTTACTTTTTTCTTTTTTTTTTTGGTCTGACCTGCTTGTTAAGCGCAGGCCTAACCTAGTGTTCCGGTCAACGACATTACCACAAAACAATATTCTATTTCAGTTGTGTTTGGTACACGCACCTATCTCTCTCTCTTGCTCTCTCTAATGACACAGAGGGCAAACAGATGCCGAAAAATGTTTGGCAAAATTTTTGCCCGACTCTTGGACCTACCGGAAACTAGTCTAAAACGTGCCAGCATTTATCAGAAACGATGCCAAAAGGTTACTATCTATGGCTAAATACGAATTTCAACTATATGGTTTAATGACTTTAATTTTTTGTTTGTTTTTTTTTTTTTCGTTGATCATCTCAATTTTGAGTGCAACGTTTGACATCAGGCGACCCGAAATTTCGGACAATGCAATTGCATTTATTGTTATTGTTTTTGTTTTTTTTTTTCGGTTTTTTTTTTTTGGATAATAATTAATTTACAGCTCTCGCATAATAGCGAATAAGGGTACATTGAACTCAAATAATAAAGAACGAATGATGAATATTTTTACCCCAGATCGTGTTGGTCGGAGTGGTTGTATTGTCGTCGATACGTTGACATTATATGTATATCTATCTCACTTCAACGCATTATTTTATCTTATTGTTTGTAATGTCAAAGAACTATTTATTGATTCGTATATTTTACATCCGAACTCTTATATTGTTGTGGTGCAATAATTGGACTTCTTGACCCGACCAAAATCTTTTTTTTTTGTTTTTTGTTTTTTAAACATACAATAAAGTCGAAAAAAAGGCTTTTTGACCCGACCAAAAACCCAGCCCCTTTCCCCACATACAATAAATTAGTAGTTGACGCGATATAGATCGCGTAACCTGAGATTCATCTTTTGTTAATTAGGCAATATAATTGAAATCGAGAAGGCTTATATTTTGATGGCGTCATGAGGGGAGGCTTTTCGCATTAATGGCGACTACAGGAGAGGCTTCCCGTATTGATGGCGGCTTCAGGGGAGGCACTGTGAGATTAATGGCGATTGTAGGGGAGGTAATTATTAGAATTCAAATGACAGCTGTTAAGTTGGACTCCTTGACTCAAACAAAACAATTTTTGCATTGGTATTTTAGATGTGATGTAGGAAAAAAGTGAATTTAGACTCCTTGACCCGGCCAAACCTAGCCCTTTTCCGACATACAATACTATAATGGAAAATAATAAAGTAAATTGAGGAAGTTTTGGGCTTCGCCCAAGACTCCACCTCTCCAATTGACACACTTTTCTCTATGTATCTAAGTATTTCTTCATATTTGACGATCATACATAAACACAATATATTCTAAAGCTTACACAATTACTGATCAATATTTGAATAGAAATCTTTGAATTTCCGGCTAATACCGGAATTTCGACATTTCATTTTAAACGAAAAAAATCGTGTAATATTTTTCACCCAAAATTCTCTAATAAACAAACATCTGTTTTGTGTCCGAAAAATTCTAGAGGGCAATGTGCTAAAATTATTCCAGAACATCTACATATCACAATCAAGTGTTTTTATAATTATTGCAATTAATATAGACGATTATGGAAATTCGTCATCGTTTTATTCGTGAGGTCAAAAATGAGGCAATAATCAATTTTCTAATGAATCAAATCATCGATTAAATTCAGAAAGATTAAAGCGAAATCGATTTGGGCCCAATTTAGATTCGGGCAAGTGTCAAAAACGGCCTAAATTGGCTAAAATCGCACAATGACCTCTTGTGCAAAAATTTTGCACGCTTTCTAAATAATAAATCAATTAAGGCCGTTTTTATTTATATTTATAGATATGTTACATGAATGGATGGATGGATAGTTGAGAGTTCATTAAACTCTCTCTATCTCTCTCTTTCTATCTGTTGTATTATTCTTATTTAATTTTTATAAATAATCAGATGCTGGGAATTGTGTCGATTGTTTTTTTTTTTTGCCCTTCCCCCACTCTTTTCCTCTCCAATGTCTTAACTGATTTAGCCAAAACAGCACTCGTGTATTATTTTTTTTTTTTTTTTGGGACTAATTATCTTGTAGAAATTCTTGGAATCAAATTTCGGGGCGCCACTATTTGGCTATAAATTAATTGTTTTTTTTCTCTCAAGTTAAAATATCTGTAACATTGTTAATTCGATCATAATTTAGGCTTCCCGGGTCAAAAAACTTTACGAAATTGTTGTTGGTGTTTCTTTTTTTATTATTATTTTGCCTGGCTTCTATCAAAATGTCCCAGTTTTTTTTTTTTTGATTCGGTTCGTTTGCCAAAAAGTTCTCGAATTACTCGAGCTTGAGTTGAGATTTCCATTTTTCAGTGAAATTGAATATTCATTCCCGATTATATTCCAGATCCAATTCGAGTTTAAAATAACTTCACTTTTATAGTGTTGATGGATGTTATAATTCCATTTAGTTGAGTGTTGAGTGTCGAAAAACAAAACAATCTAGATAGGGATGGATATATAGAAGTTGAGGATAATTCAATTTGAAATTTTGCCAATATTATGTTAGTAATTTTCATCATGTCCTGTTTAATTCACGAAAATCCAGTGACGTTTCAATAACAGGCGAAATTTACGAATTTGTTATTGTTTGTCTTATTGGGAACAATCTAGATTTTTTTTTAGAGAAAAAAAACACAGATTATAATCATTATTTTTACGAAATATTAGCAATGAAACAACAAAATGTTGTAATTTGAGTTCCTCAATTATCGGTTTCTTTAGCGTTCACCTCAATTAAAAGTGCTAAAAATGCCAAAATGCCACAGATATTTGAAAAAAAAAAAAACAACTGAAAACACTTTCAATTATACACATAAAGCGAGTTTTTCTTCAAGATCGTATAAATGTGGAAATAGCCTAAAGAATTTGGAGGTCAAAGAAAATTATACTGACCCAAAAAAAATAAATAAACATTCCAACTAATTAATGAAACTAATAGTTTTTGGTCGAGAAAACCTGTCAAAAAACAAAAAAAAAAATTGTCGCATGTTCCTCTCGCCGAAAATGCGCTTCAGGTTCAACGATCTGTGACGAGTCGGACTTGGGTTAGTAGGTTAGTTGTATTCAGGACGTCGTTAAATCCACCTTTCTTCATCATCTGAACTGAGAACCGAGAACGGAAGAAAAACGATTTTATTAACAGTAGTGGACCAGATTTTTCGTGGAATTTTCCTGGTTGAAATAACGAAAATCACAATTAATTAACAGGGGTCGTTGATCTTTTAATTCGAATTTCCTATAATTTGTGATGTTTATGTTTTGAAATTTGATGAAATTTTCGGACAAGGGACCAACTCAATGAACGATCCGTGAATTTTAATTTGATAAACAATACATGAATTGTTTATTAATTAAACTAAAATAACTGTAGATATTAATTCGGTTTCGTTTTCATAAAAAAATTTCATACTCTACTATACTGAATCACCCTGTATTTTTGGATAGAAAACAGTTATAGCCTCGACCTGTATACGAACGTATGAGCAATATTCGTAATAGAGAAGGCTTAGTTTTTTGTTTATTAATGGCGGCTTCAGGGGAGGTATAATAGCAATATCAGGGGAAATACTCGAATAGTCTGCAACTAGCTTTTGTTAATTCGAAAGTGAGAAGGTTTATACATATTTTGATGGCGTCTTGAGGGGAGGCTGGTCGTATTAATGGCGGCGTCAGGGGAGGCACTGTTCGATTAATGGCGATTGTAGGAGAGGTGTGAAATGACACAATTTCGGTTCATTTGTCGATCAACAGGTAAATTGATTCGTAGGAGAGAAACAAAAAACTATACAATTTCATTGTTTTTTCGTCTAAGACTATTAGGGGAGAAATTCGAGATAGGGACATTCACCTTGATCTATTCGGGAGAAAAAACTATTATTATTGGAAACCAGTTCAATAACCTACCCGATTAAGAAATTTATTAAATTTATTAGGAAATTTAATATAATTGAATTTTATGTATATTATATAATGGTGTCCCTTTTTGTATCACTTGATAACTATTAGCCCTATTTTGTGAATTTATATATATATATGTAATGGTGTATGTATTTGTGTGAGTACGTTGCACTGAAGGGAGGTCACGCGAGTTCATAAAGGTCACGTGTCGGCCATTCTAACATCGATCCCCTTTTCAACTATCATAGAATAATATCAGAATTTCCACAATAGTTTTGATGGTTTTATTTTTGAGAAACTCACCCAACTCAAATCCATTGGGAGCCATTCTGGTAAAATAACAGATTATGTCATGGACTTGGTTCGTGTTAGGGATCGTTAAACGGTCGACTACCCTAAAACTTTAATTTAGACTCAAAAACAAAACAAAAAAAAAAAACTCCCACTAGATGATAGTTTAACATTTTGAACTTTCAATTATTGATTTGTGTTGTTTTTTGAATTGTTTTTTTTAGGGTAGATACAACAACAGTCCATTTTCCGTGCCTAATAACCGAACATCGTCCATTACCGGTCCATTTGGCATTTCGTGGTCTAACAATATCAGCTGGTAATCGTCAAATATTACAAGATGTTGATGGTTTAGTCCGTCCTGGTCAAATATTAGCTGTAATGGGACCATCTGGCTGTGGTAAAACAACATTATTGAATTGTTTAAGTGGACGTTTAAAACTTGATTCAGGACAAATATTTTTAAATCGTGATCCATTATGTAAACGTTGGAAACGTAAAATATGTTATGTATTACAACAAGATATATTTTTTCCTGATTTAACATTACGACAAACATTAGAATATACAGCACGTTTACGTTTACCAGATACAATGAGTCATTCCCAAAAAATGCAATATGTCGATCATATTATTGATGTATTAGAATTAGGGAATTGTCAAGATACAATTATTGGTGATTATATTAAAAGAGGATTAAGTGGTGGTGAAAAGAAACGTGCCAATATTGCTTGTGAATTATTAACAAACCCATCTCTAATGTTGTTAGATGTAAGTCTTTATTCTTTATTAATAGAGCTATTCGCTTTTTACATCCAAATCCAAGTTTACCATGACTCGATAGTTTGAAGTATAGTCAATTCAAATTTGAACGTGCATAGGCGGGGCTTGATATAGATGACGTCATGGTCATGGGTGAAATTTATGGTTGTCAAAAAATTTAGAATTATCGCTGAGTTTGAGAGAGTCTTGCTTCAAATCTGATTGATTGATCTAAAACTAGAGATTTATCATCACAGTTTAAGAGTCACTGATTCAAACTAGTCTCTCAATAAAAAAAAAATTGTGTCAATTCATGTGAAACTTCATTACTTTTAATTAACCATGCAAATTAAGATGATTAAATCAATAATCCAGCTTAAGTGTGAAGACTCTATAAAGGCCTTATTTTTCCAAAAAAATGAAAACAACTCTTTATTTTTCCGATCACATATAGGAAAATTGAGGAACGATTTTTTGTCAACATATGCGTAACATCCTCCTCATTATAATAATTTTTTTCGATTTGATGGAAATCCAGAAAATTTATTTCAAGTTGACCTATTTCCAAAATAGCCCTATAGTCACTATCATATCTCAGACAATCCTCGAGTCATCCCTTAAAAGACCTTAAGAGTCACTTTTCATTTTTTTTGAGAAATATGGTTGTTATAAAGCTTCCACATTTTAGCTGGAACAGACTGTATAGTTTATGAAAGACTATTTCGCTAGTCATCATTTGTTTTGTTTATTGTCGTTGCTAGGGAACAACTTTATTCATCTCGTATAAAGCGCGGGAAATTGAGAGATTTGACAGATGCACGTTCCCCCACTCCTTAGCGTTTCATGTTTGAATTCCGTGTCGAGGTCATGAAAATTGTTCTATTTTTTTTTTGCTTTGGTGAAAGAGCGAATACTCTCCCATAATAATTTGTAATTGATCAATTTCGTTGATTTAGGAACCAACATCTGGACTTGATTCGCATGCCGCCCATTCATTAATGGCAACATTAAAGAAATACGCTTTAACTGAAGGTAAAACAGTTGTTATCACATTACATCAACCATCATCGCAAATTTTCCATCTATGCGATAAATTATTATTGTTATGTAATGGCCAAACAGCATATTTCGGTGATACATCCAAAGTTATCGATTTTTTTAGCAATATAGGACTGAATATTATGCCGCATTATAATCCTGCCGATTTTATATGTAAGTTAGAAAATTTCCCATTTTCCAAACAAAATTTTCACCGATTTTCTTATCTATTAATTTGTAGTGGAACAAATCAAAGGATCAATCGAACTACGACAGAAAATCATCTCAGCAGCCCGAGAAGCCCGCAAATCGAAAGATTACCCTATTGAACTACAAACAAATGATTGTTCATATATCACCGATAAAATTCTACCCCATCATGCACCTTATTCAACTTTAGAACGTGAGTTTTTTAAAATTTCGATTGAATCCGGAAAATTATATGGAAAAATTTTCCAAAATAGCAGAAGACACAATCAATTCAATGGAACCGGATGTGAGACGTTTATGGTTAGATAATCATTCGCATGCCTCATCATCGGTCAGTTCTGAAACAAGTGATTCGGATTGTTATTTTTCATGGCCTACCAGTTTTTGGACACAATTCAAAGTACTATCGCAACGTAATTTTCAAGAGGCCAGACCTAGAATGCTATCGAAATTGAATTGGGTACAAACAATAGGTTTAGGTTTATTAGCTGGTTTATTGTGGTTTCAATTGGAGCGACGTGAAGAGGCGTTGCACGATATACAGGGTTGGATGTTTTTTTCGACGACTTATTGGATGCTTTTTGCCCATTTTGGCGCCCTTAGTTCTTGTAAGTTGTTGTTTTTGTTGTTGTTTTAATTCCAATTACTATTTTAATGATCAATTCTAATTGTAGTTCCTCCAGAACGTGAAGTTATTAATAAAGAGCGACAATCAGGTGCTTATCGATTATCAGCGTATTATTTAGCGAAAATGGTTGGAGAATTACCACTGACGGTTACCTTACCTGCTGTTTATCACCTCATCTCTTATCCAATGTTAGGTGAGTTATTTTGCTTATTTCGACCAATTCAAATCAAGTCTGGATCTCTTAAGGAATCTTCATCTGTATCGTGAGCGAGTTGGTTGGAGTCAATTTTTGTCGAAAATTTGAGATTTTTCACAATTTATATGCTTATTTTGAATTTTATACTGACAATGAGACCTTAATTGGGCTTTTTCAGTTTCAGGTAGATTTGAAACGTTTCCGGCACAATTTTGAGC
>JAZBGZ010000569.1:13348-28484 GCA_037414795.1 Stenodera caucasica | reverse complement strand
TAGATCTAAATTTGGTAGGAAATAATGCGGACAACGTTTACATTGTAGACATGAAATTAATTGTAAAAATATACCATTGATACGATCAGCAATACATGCTTCATCCCATTCAGTTTCGCGTGGATGTTTTTCACATTCGTATAATAATAACGTTTTCATATGATAACTTGTAACAGGATTCCCTGGTAAATCTAAATGTCGATCCCTTAAAGTTTTCAAAATACTTAAACAACGTCTCCGACAACCACCTTGTAATAAACGATTTTCAGCTTCTAAGAATGATAGGACCCATGCATCACCTTCCATCGCCGATTGTTTACCTTGCATTGCAACGCTCTCTTTTGATAATAAATCAAAACCTTCTGTTTTGACTTCAGCAACTAGATTCGGATGTGGCCATGGTATATGTGGTATAGGCCAATGGGCAGCTGAACGTGGCCATACACCACTACATTTAAATGCTGGCGTTATTTGTACAATAAAACGTTCACGTATACGTAATTTAACTTCTGTTGTATCTGGTATCATTTTAACTGTATCACGATATGAACATTTATCACATGCTTGTGCAACTAATGTTTGAAATCTTGAACGTATCTTTCTAGCTGATAAATAACCAGATGCTGTTATAAATTCAACCCATAAACTCATTGAACGTTTACGACCATCACTTAATTTTAATACAGCACAACCTGGTAATGTACCATCATCAACAAAATTAAATACACCCATTTGATTTAAATATAATACAACTTCAAATTCCGTTGGTGATATAACTTCTAAACCTTCATATCTACCATTACATTCTGTTAATGATGATATAAAACGTGGTTCTTGTACTTCAACTTCTTTCAAAACATCTTGTACAACTTTACAAACTTCCCGTATTGTTTTAGCAATTGTACCCATACGTGTTTGGACACGTTCACCGTAATATTTATTTATTTGATAAAGCATCTTTGATTGGGCTGCCAACATATCAGGCGGTACCAACATTATTATTATTATTATTATCAATTATTTTTTTTATCAGTCAATATAAAAACAATAGTGTTACTGTGTCTAGCGACGGGGAAATACTGAAACCTGGTAGCACCAATTTTGCTGAATGTGTGTGGGGATGATTCGTTTTATCTATAACGATGAATATAATAGGAAAATAGGTGGAGTTTATAACTCCACCTTCTATATTGTATTGGTACATACATTATTAATATGGGTGTGGTGTAAATTTTATCCTTGTTGCTGTATTGATCGTTTACTAGAGGAAATATAAACTCCACCTCCGTTGTTATGGGTAACCGATGAAGCTTTCTGCTTTTACCCTATTTATAGTCGAAATTTCATATTTTTCCTTGATTTATTATTTAACGTGTTTCATCAAATTATTTACGATTGTGTTGCAAAAATGCGATGATTATTTTTCTTTGTAAAAAAAAAATTGAGGATCATAATTTCGCCATATTTAATTAAAACCGCACCCTATCTTTCAGTATTGTGGCAACACTCTTGAAGAATAGAAATTTTGATGATTTCTAGAATACTTATCTCTATTATTATTAAGTATCATTATATCCAAAAATGGTTGATTTCAAGATTTTTGATGAACTATACACAATTTCAACGACTATAATGTGATCTTTTATGAAAGCAGATGTATTATCCACGGGCCATTTATGGGTACTTGAGTCTTTCGGTAAAAAGAGCAACAATATACACACGCCTTTTACCTTTATAGAATCTTCGAACAATACAACAATAGAGAGATCTAAACAATTTTGTATCATTTCGTATACTTATACCCTCTCAAATAACAATAATGTAACAATAGAAGGATGGATTATAAAAAAACAGTTGTCTTCGTTCTTTCGAAAAATTCCCTTCTTATGTCACGAAAATAGGTACTTATTTGATATAAACGAAAACGATACGGCCCAAATTTGTAGAAAAAGTCAAAATATATATGTTAGAAAGAGATAGACAATGATCATTTTTAGAATCAATTAAGTTATTTATTCTTTTTACACTTGGCAAAGTGTTAATGGAGCGACACCTTATCTCTCTGTCTGTCTAATATTAGAATATTTCATTAAAGAAAATTTCAGTTGTGGCTGGAATGTTTTTCTTCTTATTCTTCTTTTCTTTTGACTATTAATTTGTTGTTTTTTATCTGTGTAAAACATGCTGTAAATGACGACAAGTGTTACTATTTTGTGTTGAAAAGAGCCGCCGTCTTTATGAATTTATTAGATTATGTTCACACTCTTCTATAGAGTTTTTACTTTTTTTTTTTTTTGTACCGAAACTCCTACCAAATTTCTTTGAAAATTGTTTAGTCTCAACTAAAAGACCAGATGGAATAGTTATGGGTTTCTAGTAGAAGTCATAATAGTAGTGAGGAACCCATAAATCTTCATCTTAATGGTAGGAAATGGTAATAGAGTGGTTAATATTCACCATAGTTAGTTTTAAAGGGTCTATGTTTCTATGTTTTCAATAAAATCACCTTAATATCGGTTTTAAAATGGTCAATTATTATTTTTATTGATATAAAAAAAAAGTGCGGACATTTTCTAGTTTTTATTAATTGAACGATTAAAAATGGCTGCAAGTTTGTCCCAATGGCAGGTGTTGGTTTTTGATTAAGCTCCACCTTGAATCGTTCTGTCAGGTGTAAATTTGATTATTCTATATAGATAAGGAACATTTTAATTATTTCTTTCGAGAATATCCATTGTGAAAAAGAACAATAACTGAAAATAAATTGCAATTTTTTTTTTCGCAATACAAGAAAACAATAGGGACCTGTTGACTGTTTGATAATCATCAAAAATTTTTACAATAAAATACAATAAAAAAACAAAACAAAATACGACCACAAATAAATTATATGACATGGGTCTTTTCAAACTGGCGCCATAACTTCTTCACCTTTTTTTTTATTTTATTTTATTTTAGATTTTTCCATATTTCTTCTATTTAATAAATCGACACAACAAAATTAAAACCACAACTATTTGCAGATGTTAAATATAAATTAAGGGTGGACAAATCAAAAAAGTTGCTGCTTAAAATGACTTCCTGATGTTTATGTTTTAAATTAGTCAAGAATTTAGTCACAACTATGGTGGCGCTTCTTCTACATACCCGTATCCTGTCTCTATGTCGTTGCTATATATGGTTTCCTATTTCCTTTAATGAGAGTTTTATTCGAAACTTATTAGACTTATACTTATAGGAGGTTTAGGTATTGGTATTTTTGAGAAATTTGACGAAAATCCTAATTCAAAAGGAGATATTTCAATTTATCTTTTATTTATTGAGAAGAGGGGATTTGTGTTGGTTGTGAACATTGGAGAAAAAATAAAGAATTAATACAAATAAAATGGGAATGTGTTTGTTTTGTATATCTGCACGTATGTAATGGTTTTTAGGAGACTAAAGGCATTGGGTAGACAGGTATAATAAATAACCGGACCATGGTTGTCTTGTCTGTTTTAATTACGTTTTATACTGTTGAGATGAGAAAAAGATAAAACGGAAAGGATATCATATATCAGACGTATATTTTCCAAACATTTATAAAGAGCCTTCCCAATAATTTCCAATTAAAAACAATAAGAACTAAATAGAATTTTGGATCGCCCGATATATTAGTAATGTTGTTTGAAAATTTTCGAAATTATTGTATTAGACGAGAAAAGGGTCACAACAACGACTGGTTAATGGATCTAAATCGAATTAAGTTCCCATATAGATTGAATTAAAATAGGGGGAATGGTTGATAGTTCTACAAGAAGAAACGATAAAACAAAATTACTGTCGAAAATAAACGTACATTAAGCCCATGTTGTAATTTTATTAAGTATACGAAAAGCATTCATAGATGGATGACTTTACTCTGACTTTTTTTTTCCATCATCTTCTGCTGATTCATTATTATTTTTATTATTAGATTATAATTGACTTATTGAATCATTTAATATTTCGATAATTAACAAAGTTATTTTTGTTTTCTTATCGTTATTACCCTCATCAATATAAACGACAACCTGAATTACCACTTCTTGGAAAAAAACAAAGCAGTAAAAAAAAAATTGTTATTTTATTACAACACCTTGAATTGCAAAGATATTTCAAGTTGTTTCTTTTTTCATTAATATTATTTCTTCGTTCTCTTCATCATCAATCTTTGAATACGTTATCATCTTCTTTTATCTTTATCGTCTTTAAAACAAACTACAATCACATCCATTATAAATGTCAATTAGCATCTTTCTTTCAACCAGATAACGAATTTTTGAAAATCTCCCTGTCACACATACCTATATCTACCTACATAACTATCTAAAAAAAAACCGAAATAAAACAAAATAAATTCCACAATTAATTTTTTATTATATTATTTACTTGAATATTCAACAATAATTTTATGGAAATTGATGATTTTTGTAGTTCGTGTTTATTGATAATTTCACTTTATTTTGGAAATAAATTATTTTAATTGTAAATTTTTATCCAACTGACAGTAATCCAAAAACTATCAATTTAAATATTCTGAAATGATGACATTTATTTTTATTAGAAGTAAACATGAAATCCTTCCATTAAAAATTTGTAATAAAATTGTTTAAACGAAATAATTCAGAATCCACCAGACTAATGGGGAGGCGTATTCTCGACTCATTCTAAAATAATTCAGTTTTTGAACAGATTCGTTATTGATCTAAATTCTAAATTAAAAGTGTTTGATCATCAATTTTGTACATTTCCCTCTAAAAACATTGATATTTTCCATTTTGTTCAAATTTCCGTAATATTTTTATTTTGAAAAATGATGATTCATTCGACAATTATCCAAAACGCTGTTATGAATTATTTGAGTAGATTAACCCTCCAGATTTTACGAATTGAGGGGTTGATGATTTATAATGTTCTGGTTTACTTTAAGTGTGATAAAGCACGTAATTATTTTTTACCAATTTCAACAAACAATAGTAGGTATTTAGTTTCTTTTTTTGTTTTCCGATTTCTCTATGACAAATGAAGGTGTCAAATAACTTTTGAACAAAACCAAAAAAAAAAAACGAGGGTTGTATGTATTGTTTATCTGTCCACACTTCACCCACACATACATATAGGTACACAGATAGAAACAACAATAGGTATGAAGAAAAAATAGACAGATTGGCTAACAACTCCCTTATTATATGTTGAGAAAATATCGACAAGAGATTTAAGCGAAATTACAAGGGTGGTAATGATAGAGAGAGAGAGGTGAATCTGATCCCATGGGATATTGTTATCTATAGGTAAATTATCTTATCCCCTTGTGTATTTCTATACTATTTTTGATAGTTGTAGAGCTATTAGTTTGAATTATGTTTGGGTATACCGCCACCTGGACACAACACCTTTATAGAAGAAACCATAACAACACGTGCACATTTCCCATAAAAACAAAATCTCAACTTAATGTATCTAAAGATTATTGTGGATGTGTAATTTGGGGATGAATAGAAAGCTTTTTATCTACTCATTTATCTATTAGAGTTGACATATAATTTGGTTTTGGAGCATAGGGCTATGAAGGGATTCTGTACGATTTTGTAGTTATATATGTGTATTGTGTGTGCATACAAGCTTGAAGTGGGGGTGATTTTGTCCATTAAGTGAATTGATTCGTAACAGATTTGAAGAGTGAATAACCAGCACAGAACAATAAGGGAGATATTTTTTTTCTATAAATTCTGAGTATTCTTCTGCTTGTTTTTCATTTTGAACTGGTTGGTTAGTTGGTTCTAAGATCGAATTGAACATTCTTATATTATAAAATTCTCCCCTCTTCTCTTTTATTTCATTATTTATTATAAAACAGAAAGAAACCCGACACTGTCACCCTGAGACGACAGTTCATGTTTATGTGGACCTGTTCCGATCGGAATGTCTAGATAACACTCGATATTCTTCTGTCTCTCCATTGTTTTACCTGCATATTGTTACCCTGAAAACAAAGCTGAGAGAACGACTGGTGGAGACATGAAAAATAACAACAACATCAACAACGACAAACAACAACAAAAATAAATAAAGTATAAAAAATTGTTCAAAAGAAAAACGACTTGAATTTTTTTGGATTTCTTCACAATTTTCGATAACATTAAGCGCAAACTCAACTCTTATACCAATGTGACGGCTTATTTTCGCCGCCACCACCACAAATCGATATTATCACAATATAGAATCAAATCGGCTCCACCTCCTTTGGAGGCAGCAGCCATCTTGTTGTTGTAACTGATATAAAGATATTATTATTATTATTATTATTATTTCGTTTTTGATAAAAATATTGATAATTATTTATTATTATACAGGTTCTTAAATATTGCGACCATCTTCATGGTAAATGGTATTTTTCTGAAGTACGAGCCATATTCTCAAGAAAATATTTATTACAAAATGTGGCTATTGAAATATTTTTGGCTAGCAGAAGTAAGTAGGAATTCTTATCAATTATCAATAATAATAAATTTTAATATTTGACATATCTTTTTCGATAATTTATAATATTTCGCTTCATAGCGATAATATTATAGTAATACATTGTTGCAATTATGATAGCGTAATCATAATTTATATATGCAGACATATAGACTTTCCGCACTCCAAATTTAACGCTACTTAACGAATAGGTACAGCTGTTTACACAATTTTGTTGAGTAAAAATTGTCGGAATGCGGAAAGTTTTTTATATTATAAATTATAAATGATTTATTCATAGTTTCACAATTCTCATTGATTCTTTGATTGTTTACACTTTGACAGCTTCAATTATGTTTGCATTTCCGGATCAAACCACCGTAAAGAAAGTAATCAAAGCTTTACCACGTGTAGGTGTTGGTATTAAATATGGCATACCGCAAACAAGGTATTTGTTTCTGTTTATTAAAATTAATTCTTATTATTATTGTTATAATTTATAATAGACGAGCTAGTATGATGTCTCCACGACAATTAATGCGAAATTCTAATATGACACAGAAATGGCAACGTCGTGAAATTTCCAATTTTGAATATTTAATGTTTTTAAATACAATAGCAGGTAAGTGAAATAAATAGAAATTTGCCTATTTTTAAAACATCTAAAGAACGGAAATTATATTCAAATTGAAAGGAAATTAAATTTAAAAAACGGTTAAAGGAAAGAATTAAGACATGTCTCATGCGAAATTAGCACTTGTCAGAAAGAGAAATGACTATAAGAGACACTATTTTCAAATTAAAAACGTATATATCACTTCTGTTCTAGTCTGTTTCAAACTAATTATAGCGTCACGACGGTAAATTTTTTTCATTCTTGTTTAATTTATGAATCTTTGTATGTTTGGAAGAAAATTTCGAAAAATAGATTTCTGCAAAATCAGGGGTTCGATAATCCCCCCCCATCATCATCATTTTAGTTATAACTAATAATAAACTAAGATTGGGGGGCTTAAGTTAAGTTGAATAAGGTGGCGCCTAATTCACATTGACATTCTCCATCCGCTTTAAGGATTCATCCCTTTTTTTTTTTCTCCTCAACTTTGTCGTCTCGTATTATTAGAGGGTAGATATACAAAAATAAATATGATTCAAATATATTGCAAAAGATATATTTCAACTTAATAGGTCTAATTAATTACAAACATTTGACGAAGAGAGAAGGCAAGTTCATTGACTTTGTTTCTATTTTTAGGACGTACATATAATGATTTAAATCAATATCCGGTATTTCCATGGGTATTAACGAATTATGAAACAAAAGATTTAGATTTAAGTCAACCAAGTAATTATCGTGATCTATCAAAACCAATTGGAGCATTAAATCCGAATCGTCGTCAATATTTCGAAGAACGTTATCAATCATGGGAACATGATAGTATACCACCATTCCATTATGGTACACATTATTCAACATCTGCATTCGTATTAAATTGGTTAATACGTATTGAACCATTTACAACAATGTTTCTATCATTACAAGGTGGTAAATTCGATTATCCAAATCGTCTATTTTCATCAATATCATTATCATGGAAGAATTGTCAACGTGATACAAGTGATGTTAAAGAATTAATACCGGAATTTTATTTTCTACCAGAAATGTTCATCAATTCAAATCAATATCGTTTAGGTATAAATGAGAATGGTAAAGAAATTAATAGTGTTGAATTACCACCATGGTCACAAACACCAGAAGAATTTGTACGTATTAATCGTATGGCATTAGAATCAGAATTTGTATCATGTCAATTACATCAATGGATCGATTTAATATTTGGTTATAAACAACGTGGTCCAGAAGCTATACGTGCAACAAACGTTTTCTATTATTTAACATATGAAGGTAATGTTGATTTAGATACAATTAATGATAAAGTTATGCGTGAAGCTATTGAAAATCAAATACGTAATTTTGGACAAACACCTTCACAATTATTAATGGAACCACATCCACCACGATCATCAGCCATGCATTTAGTAAGTTTACCATTTATAATAATAATAACTAATATATTTATATAGGTCATATAGTGAGCGATTTTATCCTTTCAAATATATTTCACGATTCTCGGAAAGGAATTGTTCTTGAAACGTTCGACCTCTCACCAAGTCGTGAACAAATCAAAAATTTTTATTGAAATAGAATTGAATTTTTGTCGCGAATCATAAATTTTAAGTTTTGATTAATTTTGCAGAATCAATCGAAATATTAGTGTCATTGCTCAATACAGTTTAATTTTTAATGCTGGATATATAAATGAAGTGAAACTTACTCATAAACCTTGTTTTTGATAAACCAAATTTAGCTTGATCAAAAATTGAATCAAAAATATTCGAAATTTCTTAACAACTACAATTCGTGTCAGAAAAAAAAAAACACGTCCTTCAAATGAAATAGTTGCGAATCATTCTAAAGTCGGCTCTAGACGACAATCGAATTTTTATATGAAATTTTCGATCATCCAATTCAAGTATGTCATCTGTATTTGTGCCCCAAGAATTTTATGATCAGTAAATCTGAAATAGTGAGAATTGATATCAAAAAAATAGACTTTGTCCATCATTTATAGGCAAATTTCAGTCATTTCGTGTTTAGATAAAAAAAATTATGTTGTTCATTTTATTGGTGTTTTATTGTTGTTTATTGGTTTTTACAATTTGTGTCCATTTCAAACAGAAAATTAATAGAAAATGTTTTGAATTTGAATCGGCGTAGGCCTAATCTAACTAATTAACTGTCATCAAGTACTTGATTTTTGTATTTAAATTTCCGTTACTATATCAACCTATAAAAATGTCACATCAAATTTTATGAAATAAACACAACAGTTATTTTTATTTTGAAATTTAAAAAAGACGTCGAATCACAATGAACTCGATAAAGTGATATTAATTATTACTTGATACAAAAAAATCAATTTGCTTGACAATAAATAGAAGATGGATGTAGTATAAATTAATGATAATTTTTTACAGTCGCCGATGATGTTTTCCACAATTCCGGATGATGTTTGTATGACAATGAAGTTCTTATCGAATAGTCCAATTGTTCATATATCGGCTAATACTTATCCGCAATTATCAAATCCATCAGTTGTTACAGTAACAATGCATCAACAATTTGCTGTGAATCGTTGGAATTCAAATTATGCAACAATGGCACAATCACCAAGTTATGCTGATACAACAACAACACAACAAAATCAACAAATCAATCTGCCATTATCGATGGATCCTGTTTTATGTAAGATTACATTGTTTTATTATTATTTATAAATAATTCATTATAATTTTTATTAATTTTTTTATATAGCTCAAACAAATAATAATACAAATCAAAATCATATGCTACGTCGTCATTTAGGTGATAATTTCAGTCAAAATTTACGTATACGTTCGAATTGTTTTGTAACAACAGTTGATAGTAAATTTTTGATTGCCTGTGGCTTTTGGGATAATAGTTTTCGTGTATTTTCAACTGATACAGCAAAAATTATACAAATCATATTTGGACATTATGGTGTTGTTACATGTTTATCACGTAGTGAATGTAATATAACATCAGATTGTTATATTGCATCTGGTTCAATTGATTGTACCATATTATTATGGCATTGGAATGCTCGTACTCAAACAATTGTTGGTGAAGGTGATATACCAACACCGCGTGCTACATTAACAGGCCACGAACAACCTGTATCTAGTGTTGTTATATCAGCTGAATTAGGATTAGTTGTATCCGGATCTTACAGTAAATCAATCACTAATTTATGCCCTTTAACAGAAAGAAATCTAATACTTATAAAATTTTCTAGATGGTCCAGTTTTAGTACATACAACATTTGGTGATTTATTACGTTCATTAGAACCACCACATTCATTTGTATCACCAGAAAATATTGCCATGTCACGTGAAGGTGTTATTGTTGTGAATTATGAACGTGGCAATATTGCTGCATTCACAATAAATGGCAAAAGATTACGTCACGAGTCACATAATGATAATTTACAGGTAGATCTATTTCAATTTAATTCAATTTTTAATTAATTCTTATTTATTTATTGTAGTGCCTATTATTAAGCCGAGATGGTGAATATTTAATGACCGGTGGTGATAAAGGCATTGTTGAAGTATGGAGAACGTTCAATTTGGCTTTATTATATGCCTTCCCAGCATGTGATAGTAGCGTTAGGTCTCTTGCGTTATCACATGATCAAAAGTGAGTTCAGTTTCTGTTAATCTCCGCCATCTGTGAAGTTTTTATGCAACTGACCCACTCACTGTGATATATCAATTCAATAGTTTATTTCATAAGATGGCCGTTAGGTGGCGCGAATTAGCGAAATTCTCGAAGTCATCTCACAAATTCATCCTTTATTTTATCTATCGATTATGCATGCACGTTTTTTATTTCAACACTCTTATTATTTGCTCTTATTGCAAGAAAAAAACTGGTTATATTTTATTTGTTTTCAGGTTTCTGCTAGCAGGTCTAGCTCTAGGATCCATAGTCGTATTTCACATTGATTTCAATAGATGGCACCATGAATTCCAACAACGTTATTAATTTCAAATTTTTATCCTCAATTTATTTTTTGATTTTAGGAATGTACTAATTCCCATTTTAATTTTTTGTTTTGTGCAATATGTTTAATTGTTATTTTAAAATATGTAGTTACTAATTTTATTAATTAATTGATCAAATTTTAGATATATATATAATATATATTATTAGTAGATATGATATAGAAACTTTTTAAAGTTGTGGCTGAATTGTGAGATACAAACGCGTATATTTAAAAATTTTATTTACAACCGCTAGAAAAAAATTGAAAATAAGTCAATCGTATCGAAGACAAAAAAAAAGCTGTGGCTTTTCAATAACTATAATTATTATTTGTTTTTTAGTTTGGTTTATCGTTTAATTAAAGCGGCTAGTTAGTTGAAAGCTTTCAAAGCTTGCACTTTTACAAAAATAAAAATATTAATTCAATTGTTGAGCCAATTATGGCGTACTACTACTTTTTAAAAAAATAATAAGGTAACTACGATTTTTTCTGTTTTTCTTTTTATTGAATAATAGAAAAAATTGTAGTTTTATCGTGCAAAAATGAATCATTCCCTCCAGCATTATTGTAATTAATATAATTAATTGATTAATTGATAATTGAAATTTGCAAATCTGTCCATTAGATAAAAAAAAAAAAGAAAATGAAAAAAAATTGAACTTATTGTATATATACAATATTAATTATAAGTAAGATTGTTTTTTTATTGAATGATGCTATTTAAATTTGTGTGTACTTAAAAATATTCCATAGTATTATTTTACTACTTAAATTGATTAATTTGAAAACAATAATCATAATTATTATAATTGAAAATGAAAACAGCAGGACAATTGTACTTAATTAATTGTAAGAATAAATTGTATGTTTGATGTTAGCAATAAATATTCATGATTCATATAAACAAATGCAAGAACAACTGGGTAATCAAAGGATAAACATACAAGATTAATTATTTCCATAATTAAAATAAATGTGTTTTGTTCATATATATCAGTTTCTTATTCATCAATCACCTACCTCAATGCTTATTGGATATAGAAAATACAGCCGCTATTCTAATAAGGGTTCTCTAACCTTGACTTTTCCTGAAAAGTATCAGCAATAGAGAATTGTCAAGTAGCTTAAATTTTCAAAATTAGAATTTTGTTGGTCTGTCAAATATTCAAGTGAATTGTAGATTTATAATAGGGAAAGCATAAACTATAAGGGAGAACTCGGTTAGCTCAACGGTGAAGAATTGGACTCACAAATCCAACTGCCATTGATGTTCGAGGTACGATCCCCGCTGTGGTCGGTGAAAAATTTCTAGGTATTTCCCCCATCTACATAAGTCATCTCGATCAAATGGATAAACTACAAGTAAGGAGAAAGAGGGGGATATGATTATATAAAAAGAGGCTTGGAGCTTTTTTTTTAACATGTGGAGTAGGAGGGTTTCATAATAGTAATACACGGTTGGAATTCAACCTGGGTCGGTAGAACCCCGGAGAAGGGAAAAAACAATGTCCGTATTTTGTAATTCAGGATATTTAACCTTCTTTCACTGGTGGCTGGCCAGTAAAGAAGGACAGATGCTTGAGATGATCAATGATTATGTGGTGGAAAATTTAGAGAGAAATTTTTCACGACCACAGCGGGGATCGTACCCTGAACCTCAACGGCAGTTGGATTTGAAAATCCAATTCTACACCGTTGAGCCAACCGTCACAACTATATACATTAAGGGTAGTTTTTGAAGAATGATTTGACCATGATGGAAGTTGGAAGTCTTTCAAAATATGAGTGAGTGAAGTACCTTAATTGTAAAGAGTGAACAGGTTACTGAAATGATTAATAATCATAATTATTTATTAATTTCAATAATTCATCGTATAATAGACCACGTCCATTTTTGGCCCAAACGAAATTCAAATGATTGAAACTCGAGTCATTTATCGGAAATTTTCCAATTATATTTGGCAATTGTTTGCTCAACTCATCAATATCAGATTCGTTAACTAGAAAATCGCCATAACTGTAATGCAGAGAAACAGGTACTGTAATTTGACTCAAATTATATTGTGATTGTTTGGGATTTTTCTTGGAGAATTGTGAAAAATAGCCTGTTAAATAATATTGAATGACATTTTCTAGTAATTTGACCGAAGTGCCGGAGGGATAAAATTGAAGAAAAGTCTCGAAAAGCTCCTAAAAATAAAAAATTATCATGAGAGAGAAATTGGATGTTTTTTTGAAGTGAAACTTCTATAGCGAGACTAGTAAATTAGAATGACCTTCAACGGAATTCAAATATGAAACATTATTTACTGCCATTACTAAGCAATACAATACTTTCTCGCTAGTCCTCAATTTTAATATAACAATTAACTTTATATAAGATGACATGTGTTCCTTAGCAATGACAATAAAACAGCGAAAAAGTCTTCCGCATATTTGTATAAGTCTTAATTTAATTATTTTAATTTGCATGTTAATTAAAACTAAAGAAGTTTCACTCCAATCGTGCGCTCGTGGGTAAGGCACATATATAAATTTTTTTATTTTACATCATACGATTGAGTGTGATCACCACCAACTATTGTTGTTAATAAATTAGAGCACAGTTTCTCCATTAAATCATGGCAGAGTATTTTCAAAATTCCGCTGAATTCGTATCGTCGAGGGAAAATTTCGTGGATATTACGTTCTTCAAGCATCGGCTGTAATAATCAACAATTAATTTGAGGGTTGATTGCAATAGAGATGCGATCTCTAGAATCCCATCTCTACTGTAATCCAAGTCGATTTCAATATTGAGTCAACTATTACATACAAGAACGCTATTGGCCGTTTCAAAGAGAGCTCGATGTATTGGATTAAGTTCGTGTTTGATAACAGCTAAAGGTGCTAAGGCGATCAATAATTTAATTTTTTGATTATACTCAGGTCTCGTTGAACATAAAATGAACGAAATTGAAACTCCAATTGAATGTCCCAAATAAATTAGATCTTTTTCACCGGTAACATTTAAAATGTGATCAATTGTTTGAGGTAGATCATGGATTCCGATTTCTTCAATTCTAAAAATTGGAATATTATAAATATTTCGATTCGAATATCATTGGAGACAGACCCAAAATTCCAAAAATTCCGATCACTGTTTGGATTCAAAATTGTATGGGCTCGTGAATAGAAATTGCCTCGCATATTAGATAACCACACATCATATCCATTTTCAGCCAATAAATATGCTATAAATAAAAATATAATAGAATAATTGAAGCGAATTGAAGAGCAAACTTACGAAGGTCTTCTTCTGGGCCGCGAATCAGCCACATATCCGAGCTGCCCAATAAACCATGATTGATATAAACGATTTGTTTCGGTTTAGATTTTCGATCGGTTTCGTTGCGACTTCTCGGTAGACGATGTAAGGTCAATATTTCACCTGTTGTTAAATTAATTCGATGAATGTCGAGTTGATAGCCATGACTATTGGCTAAATTTCTCTGGAATTAGATAATATTAGAACCATGTGTCAATTTCGCAGTTGACGCACAAAAATTTATATCAAGGCCAAGTTTATATTTCTCGTATTCCCAATAGTTAATTAATCAAAGAAGTATAAAATAACAAAAGTACAAATAAAAGAAACTGATTACATTTACTTACATAACTATACATTTTTTTATATAATCATGTAATTTGAAAATTTCAAACATTTTCGTTTTCAGCCCAAATCCTCTATAATTTTATTGTGTAACTAGAATTATCAATTTCCGTTGTTTTTCTATTTGTCATTCAATCATTTTTAACACTAATACTAATAATTTTCTTTTTTTTTATGAAAAAAGTAGGTGAACGAAAATTAAGACCACTGTTGTGGCTAACGGTAAAAAATTTTTTGAGTCACTCATTGCCACGCGAGGTAAATTTTTTCAAGAGAAATTTAATTGAACTTACCGCAATTTGTTGATTATGATGACTGGAGGAGTATTTGGATACTTCTTGGTGTTTTGGAATTAATCTTGGTCCAAAGACA
>JAZBGZ010000568.1:25468-37597 GCA_037414795.1 Stenodera caucasica | reverse complement strand
TACGAGACCAGTGCTCTACCACTGAGCTAAAGAGGCTTATCAAAAATTGTCCCATTTTAGTTCTATTTAGATAAAACGTTGAATTCATCGATTTGTTTATTGTTGATCATTAATAAGGTCAATAAATTATGAAGATTGGCCTTGTTAAATAGCATCACGAACACTTATATTAGCTACATGAACAATGATAATCGTCTGAATTCATATAATAGAAAAAATAATTCAATTAGATCAATTGAAATAATGACGAAACACTTGAAAGAGATTAGCAAAAAATTGAGGCTTATAATAATAATTGAAATAATAATTAGAAATAATAATAAACAATTGAATTAAGTGTTTTGCTAAAATTCGAGTGTATTCTTCAAAAGAAGGCGAATTGCAATTTTCTAGAATGATTAAGAAAACAGTCAGGGTTGATTTTTTATGGTTTTTGAAGGGTAAACTTCAATAGCACATGGGCACTATAAATAAATAGCTATTTTAAGACACGTGTGCTTTCTAAACAAAGAAAATGCCCGTCGATTATTTTTTTTTTTACAATATTCAATTCAAGATGGACCTACTACCAGGTAGTCCTTTTCACTACTACGATTGTAGGGTTGAAATCCTTGATTTCCTGTCAGTCCTACATATTTTTTTTCATCTTGAAAAAATCCAGATATTCAATCAATAATTTGTTGATGTTTCAAATAAGATTCGATTCAATGTTAGTTTGATTGATAAAAATTATTTGAAAAATTGAAATAGCGCCGCTCCTGCTTATAAATTGAATAGAAAGTGAAAGGTATATATTGATTATTGTAAATAAAGAACGATAAGACGGTATTATAGTGATTCTTGAAGGAAGCCACGCGAACTAAAAATGTGGATCACAAAGACGCCCTCCAAATACAGGACGACAGCTGTTCAAAAAGGAAACCCTACATAAAAATATTTTTCAAAGACATCTGCCAATGGGTCACACATACTATACATATGTATGTATGAATTGTGAATACAAAGAAATTTTCACAATACCTTCGCATATGACGTAACAAGACCTATTTCTTGTACTACAATAAAAAAAAAATATTGATCGATAATAATAAAATAGAGGACAATAAAAGATCCAGTTTGTTGATTGGGACAGAAAAAAGAATTGTTTGTTTTCCAAAGAATTAAATAGGAAACTTAACAAGTTTTCCACTGTTAGCAAAAGAAACATTTATAAATTTAGATATCCAATAAGAGGCTAAATAGAAAGATACAGGCTGCTCTATGATTGTGGACGAAACAAAATAATTGTCAATTAATTAGAAATTTGGATTATTTACCAAATTTATTGTATAGAAGTTTGTAGAATAACTGACAGATCATTTGAATTTCATGTTGTTTTAACACTAGAACTTCGAAAGATCGGTTAAGGTGTGGATATCCTGTATAATAAATGACTCATATTAAACGAAAGTTCTTGGTGTTTTTCCTCAAAAATTCTCATTACCGTTTTGAATAATATTTACACTGAATTTTTTTATAGACACTTCGAAATAACAGATTGTTACACATGTTGATTTTTTTTTTTTTTTTAGAAAATTTACATTTAAACTTTTGGTCTAAAGTCTAAATATTTGTAAATTGATTTGAGAATTTTGTTTTATAGGGAATAAATTCTTATCCTAATTCAGTCTTTCAATCAATTTTTCTTCCAAGTTTTGTAGAGAAAATTCTATATGTGAGAAAATCAATAATCAAATTTCACTCAACTCGTACATAAAACAGACTGTTTAAAAAATCAAAAATAACCAACCTAATTTTAAACAGACCATAAAACATACACAAAATCCAACTATAGCTTACCAAATAAACTAAAAACTAACTACTCACTACACCATGCATTCTATTAAATAAGAGAATTTGTAGTCAATTTTTTTTTATGTATAAATAAACTTCAATAGATAGGCCAAGTGACGGAAACAGAAAAAATAAAAATGTACTTACCTCATTTATAATAATGACAAACTTATAGAACAGTGTTGAAATAACAATCACTTTTCGGCACACAAAATCGTACACATTAGAATTCTCATTTCTCAATTGGGAAAATCTTTGATTATTATAAATCATATAACAACCAAACTATGACTTATTTTTGAAAAATTTGATTATATGCATATAACCTTCCGAAAAGTGGACTAAATTGCACCAAAAATTATCCAAAACCAAGGAATTATTCCGTATAATTTTAAAGTTTTATTTGCTAATAACTAACCTGGCAGTATCAGCGACTGGATTCAGATCTGTAATGAGAAGATTAATAAGAATTGATTGAAAATTGATGGATTACAATAAATACCTTCTGTTTGTAAATTGACGTCTGATTTTCTGATTACAGGAACTGGTGTGGGATCTATTTAAAATTTTGAACAATATTAAAATTGATTTCCAATTCAAATTTGACGAAGTCACCTGTTTGATTGATTTTTGTTGGATTCTCTCTTGTCATTTTTGCTTGAATATTATCCAATCGTTTTCGATATTCATCAATTTCCTTTTTCAAGTTTTCAACTAAATTAGATTTATTCTCAATTGATTTGGTTTTATTTGTGGAGATTTCATTTTTCAACTTTTCAACATAAATATCATTAAAATTCATATTTCTTTCATAATTGCGATTTTCGCTATTTGAATATTCATAATTATGCGAATTTTCTTGATTTCCGCTTAGATTTTTACGTGAATTTCGAATTTCGTCGCGTAATTTTTTCAAAACCTCATAACTCATTGAGGCATAATCCAAACTATTTTTTTTATTCCTACAATTGTCCGTATTCAAACTCAAACGTATTTTGGTCTTTTTATCAATATTCAAAAGATTAGTTCGAATACGTTCATTTTCTGTCAAGTCCGTTAAATTATCTAAATTATGTTTAATTTTTATAAAGTCTTTATCTTTATTATGATTGATTTTTTTCTGTTTCGTTGGTGATAAATTTATTGATTTTTCTCCACTTATCTTAAAATTACATAAATTGGTTCTATTCAATTTTATCTTGTTATTTTGTTCAATTGTTTTAGGTTTATCAATGATTGAATTTTCATTATCTATATTAAATGCAGGAAGATTATCAGATATTATTCGTTTTCGATTTGGTTCAAAATGTTTAACAACATATATATTTTGTTTTGTTATTGATTTATTTGCTGATTTTTTCTTATTAATAAATTGATTTGGTGGTTTTGTTGAAGGTTTCATTTTCTCTTGTTTATAAACAAAACAACGTTGAGGTTATGTAATCACTATCGATACAAACATATAAAGACGATAACATTCAATGATTCACAATAATAATTGATCGAAACTAATGTGAAATTTTGAAGACAATTTCAGATTCACTACTTAAACAATATTTTTCACACAAAAAGTAAATTAACTGAAATTTTGACATTTATAACGACACCAAAATACAAGCGACCTCTATTAGTGTAGGCAAAAACTTAAAACAGACTACTGCTAAACTTCTTACAGAAATATTTCGAATTTACTCAAACAATTACAAAATCCTCCTATTTTTATATTTCTGGATTGATTTTTATTATTTCAAGTGCGTTTGGCATTCAAATGTATTCAAATATACGTGTTATTGGTATAGAAAACTTTCTTATCGACAGAAAAGGTATGTAAATTGCCACCATTATATTTGTGAAATGCAATGATGTCAGCTCAACATTTTTTTCCGCAAATCTGCATAGTTTCTCTCTAATCTACTATTATTAATCATTTAATGATATAATCTCACTAAATAATCGAAGAAAATATTGGAGATTTCAATCTATGGTGAGATAATCAAATTTATAAAAACAGTATATTATTTCTTTGGACGAACAACAATATACAATTTTTAAAAATTTTATCGACAAAAATCCAAAAAACAGATCACGGCTCTTGTTCACCAATTTTGTTTGTTAACTTCTTCATTATATATCGAGAATTTAATTCATTATTAGGTAATTTGATCGCCTTCCACAGAAATATTCAAATTTTCCGCGTAATCTTTGGTTTATCGGGGAAAAAATCTGGCAACATGGAACTGACAAAATTTGTTTCTTGATTTTTGTGATTGAAGTTAACCTCAAAAATTTCGGCACGTTATTTATTTAAAAGTTTTCTTATATTTTGTGAAGATGAACGCCCTGCCAGCTGGTGTAGAGAATGTCGACACTGAACAAATCAAGACCGTAATATTTCCATTATCATAACTAATATTCCATTAATTCTATTATTTGAAAATTTCAGTTCAAAGACTTTCTTATTTCTTATAATAAATTAGCTGAATTGTGCTTCACCGATTGTATATCGGATTTCACATCAAGAAACATCAAAGGCAGTGAAGTAAATATAATTAATTTCACATTTTATCTGTTTATTTGTGACAATTTCCCATATAATTGATTTACAGGATAGATGTGCATTAAACTGTTTGGAAAAGTTTTTAAAAGTTAATCAACGAATTTCACAACGTTTCCAAGAATTTCAGATGTTGGCAAATGAAAATGCAATAGCGGCTGCACAGAAATTAGGCCAAACTTCTGCTAATCCTAGTTGAATTTAATTCTAGTCATAAATTAGTAAAAAAAGTTAGTTTTATGAGTTTATCAAATATTTTGGTACGTATATGTACAATTCCAGTCGCAGGTTTGTTTTTGTTTAAATAAACTCTCATGTTTGACAACAATTTCTTCTGTTATCTGCCTCAGTTTCAGACAAATTATCTAATTGAATAATATCGTTATCAGTTGGTTGGCTAAATTGCAAATTTTCATGGTTTCTTATAGCTGCACTCAATAAAGTTAACATGGCTTCATCTACAATTATATTAGTGGAATTTGTATATTGATTCGGTTGATTATAATATACCAATATGGACATTATCTTTGGCTGATGTTATGAACCATGCTAAAATATTATATTTTTCACAAAAACTAACAATTTCCATATTACGTAATGATTCAATCGTAATATCGCCTTTATTTGCCAGAATTACAACAGGAACTGGATGGCCGCCAGGTAGAGATACCTTCCGTCTCAAATCCAACAACCACTATAATTAAAAAAAAAAAGAAAATCCAAAAGTTAATAAATTCAAGAAAAATGATTACTTTTTCTACAAATTTGAAAGTTTCCGGTCGTGTCAAATCGAATACAATCACTGCTGCTATCCTAAAAAAAATTCAGAATGAAGAAGCCTGTTTTTCCGAGTATTTCATTATTTGAATTACGCGTATCGATAATAAATGCCAGTAAGTGATCCGAACCTTTCATGGCCGGCGATATCCCAAATTTGTAAATTGATTCGAGTATTTTTATCCCATTGAATTGATTTTATCGCAAAATCAGCTCCAATTGTTATACGATACGATGAAGAGTACGTTCCTAGAATTTTAAAGAGAAATCGATAATTTCGACAAGTCTAAGTTGTTGTGAAAAAAATATAGAGAATTAGGCGCGCTTGTTACTGTATCGATTGTTGAAAGAATTCATGGAATGTCGGTCGTATCGATTTCCATAAAGAATTCCTCTATAAAATAAACAAATCAATTATAATTATTATCAAAATTTAATCACCTTCAGCATATCGCCTGATAATTGAAGTCTTTCCTAGAATTTTCCGAAATTATTCAATTATTTTCGAAAATTATTCTCGCAACTCACCCACACCAAAATCACCAATCACGATAATTTTGAATAGTAATTCCCTTTTTTGGAAAATCTGATTATAGTCATTCAAATCTAAACTTTGAACAGTTTCCGAAATTGTACAATTCTCATTATTGTTGAGCGTCATTTTTTTTAAATTTATTCAAACCGAACTTATTTGTTTACTTCCGAGTACAACTCGCGTAACGCAACTTACCCGATTTCATTGTTTTAGTTTCTCAATACAATTGTTATCTTGCCACCTTCGCACAATCAAATAGAATTGGCGCTAAACTGATAACAATTCGAGATTAGACAAATATTTATTGCCGCCATCTGCAGGTGAAATTATGAACAGGTAGTCGATATTGAGCGGTAAATCCAACTAGTTTCACACGGATCTTTATTATTTTTAAACTCGAATAAATTACAACAAAAACTAGAGTATATCTCTCGTTTTTTAGTCTAATAATTACAATAAATAAATAAATTATTGTTCAATATATTGCTCGACATGCTCGAGGGTGGTTTTGATGATGCGCTTTTCCGTTGCTCTCATTCTTAAAGCAAGACTCCTATTCGGTTGTTGCTGTTTAAGTTCATTGATCAATTTCAAATCGTCTTCTAAAGTTGTTTTATACGACTTCAAAAGTAACTTAAGTCTTGCTTGTAGAAAGCGCCAAGCTTTCTTCTCTAAAGTCGTATCTAAGGCACATTCTTGATAAACTAAATCACCACTTTTATCACTCTCTAACCAATGCTGGATTTGTTCTGGAATTGTCAATTTAAATAATAAAATTCGAAATTGTCTGTACTCGAAATGAAACCTTCATTCATATTGAATATTCTCAAAAACGCTAACAATTGTCCATCGATCGGTTTCGGGCCTCTTCTAATACAAAAATCATGAATTGTAGGTATGGAAATTTTCGACAATAATTCCGAACGTTTCTTATGAAGCGGATCAGATTTACTTATACCTAAACGTATCCAATAACTGTCATACTCATTATCTTCATAGACGAACCTAAAATGAAATAATTTCAATCACTATTGATGATAAGAAAATCGAAAACTCACCCGTTATGGATGAAGAAATCCGCATTACTTCTACCCCCGTAAAATATGAATAATTGTTCACCTTTTTTAAAATCGCGAAATGCCAAACATTCACTACGATCCAATTCCGGATTATAAGCGGTAGTTATCTGTGTGAAATTACAATTTATGTTAATAATTAATTAATTTCTCCAATTATTAGATTACTCACAGTACCATTGTTATGATTGCAAAGATCCCATAATGGTATTAAGGCGTAGTAATTATCTTGAAATGGGATGGTGTTTTGACGGGTCATTACGGTAGAAACAGCCCATCTGAAAATTCACAGATTTTCTTCAACTAATTACAAAAAACAATTGACAATAATTTATTCCGTGCGTGTTAAATTGTTTTAATTAGTTATGATTGTTATCATTTGAAAAAGCAGAAAATATTCTCATACTTTCTTGTTCTACATGAGTTCTGGAATTTTTAGATCACTTTCGCCGAATAAATTATTATTAGATTAAAAATTTTTTTTCGAATGAACTGGACAATCTTAGAGATTCCTCCAATTATAAACTATCAATATTGTTCTTAATCGCCTAAACGGCCTAATAAAAAACAATAATTAAAATAACAGACGTCTAGTTTCTTTTTTTCTTTAATTTGCGAATATCAACAGGTGGTTGACACATAATCGCATATTCTTATTGAATTTCAATAAATTATTTTATGGGACACAACTTTCGTTTCTTCGCCAATTTATTGTTTAATCTGCCTTCACTTAACATTTTATACTGGACTGAAAAAAAATTGCGAAATAAGTTGATTTTAAACGGAAAAAAATTGTTTATATTGATTTGATGTTTTTTATAAAAATTTCGTAGATCTGAAATTGAGATTAAGATTGAGAATTAATATGTGGAAATTAATTATAATTAATATTGTTAGTTTTTACAGAAATTATCGGATAATTGACAAAAAATAAATTTTTTGAAATATTCATTAAAACAATAATTTTATAGTTCTGTAGGCGATCGAAACGAATCTACCAAAACGAACAATTTGTAAAGTAATGATAAAAATAATCGACATGTTCATATTTCTCTCGATATTTATATTTTTTACAAAATTCTATAAACATATTTGCAATCGGCTTGTTTTCCCTATTGAATTGGTAATTTTGGAAATGGAAATTTAAGAAAATTCTAGAATATTACGAAATTCATTCTCAATTGAATTCAATTTAAAATTACATTCACTATAAGTTTCTCGATAATAATTCTAGACTGATTTTAATAATTATCATTATTAAACCGAAAACTTTCAATTTTTTCTTGTTTGATGATACCGTAATTACGTAAATTAACGATCTTATTCACTGACCAGAACAATGAATTTTTAACAAAAATATTATTTCAAAAATAAACATAAACGGAAAGAAATTTTTCTCCAGGTAGGATTTTTTTTGTGGAAACATCAATTTTATGAATGGAATTTGCTCTCAACAGTTTCACTATTGGTTTATATGTATCAGGGTCAGGACGATAGTAAAAGTTCTTTTGTTTGTATTCACGAGTTGGGAATTTTATCGTTTTATGAGCAATTTTTACCTGTAGAATTGTCCTTGAAATTTCTAAGGAACAAGGAAAAAGGAAGATACGGCGCCATCCTGGCACAATTCCAAAACAGTCTGCCTATTTTTTCTAAAGAAAATAATCTATAAAGGCGTCATGTGGTTTTTGTTATCAATAAAGATATTGAAAATTAAGAATAATGTCAATCGATGGAGAAAGTGTTGGAAATCTCATCAGAATAAGACGATATAAACCTAGATGTATTCAAAAAAATTCTCCATCATAGAAAGTAGAATTTGATTATTTTCCACAAATTTATTAACAAAGTAAATAAAATCAAATAGAAAACTGAAAATTACTCAACATAATTACCTAATGAAGAATTGTTAAAACAAACAGAGCACGGCTATACGAAAAATATCCATCTAAAAAGAAAAGCCAACATTTAAATAAATTTCCTGTTTTTAAATCAAACCAATTCAACAATAAAAAGATTGTTTATATTCGAGGTAAGCGATTTTCTAGTCGATTGGGTGAAAGCACAAGAAATTTAGTCTTAATTCCCATTATTAAACGCAAATTCACAATATGTCTCTAGATACTTTCTAGTAATTGAAATTAAATTTATTTTGCATAATAGAAAAAGATTCGTGTGTCACTTTATTAAGTTTTCGAAATAATTGGAAATTTTCTAAATTACAGGAAATATAATTTCCACCAAGAATCGATTTCAATAGAGTAAGAAACTCATTAATTTCGATCCAATGACAATCAGCTTTTTACCCATCATTATCATCATCGTCATTAATGATGATGGTGTTCATCAAATGCACACCATCAACAATAGAGAGCCCCACTCTCTCTTAATAGTGAAAGGCTCTAAACAGACCAAAACAACTCTATAAGCACATGGCAGATAATCTTTAGTTATTCTAGTGAGAACATGTACGAGAGGTAATTTCAATCGAACAATTTATTTTTTATTGTGATTTTGTGACAATGTTTTCCAACAAATATTTTGCAACGATTCTAGTGATTTCTTCAATAGTTGCCGGCGAAATTCATCAAGAAACTATCAAAGATTCCGAAAGTGATCGTAATTTAAATGTAGGTGTTCCGATTGAAATATTAGAAAATTGTTACAAATTTTTTTCAAATTAGAATTTTATTTGAATATTTGTTGTATTGTTTCTATTTGATTTGGTAAAAGTGAATTCCGTAAACTTTCTCTTGAATTTTTAAAATGCTAACAAGCACCTCTTGTGCAGAAGAAATTGCCATAAATTACCAATTTTCAACAATACAATTTCCAAAGGCCTTGAAAATTATGACCGATAGATGATAAATATAATCAAACATACATATTTACGATTATTATAATTAATTATTAATTGATCAAAATTGGCAATTTCTCTTGATTTGTTTATAAATTGATCTAGGTTAGACCTACTTCCTCTAATAGAAAAACCAACAACAAAACTGACCTTCATTAATAAATAAAATTCTAATTTTGCTGAGGATAATAACGATTTTCTCTCAATTGAGATTAATAATTGATGATTTCACAGGATTGGCGATCTGTTGATTATTCTTCGCAATCAACAGACATTTCCGGTTGGTCACCATCACCTCATCATATTGATCAATTACCATTACGTCGACGGATACGTAAACGTAAACGTCGTCCATCTATGATTAGTTTGATACAAATTGATGATGAGATACCAATGAACAGTGAAACTGGCGATGAGATGATAGAGAAAATTCGACGAAAATCAATGCCGATTTATTATGAGGAAGATGTGAGAATTTCCCAAAAAGTACGCGATCCTTTTACAGCTCTACAAGAAGCTGAAAATAAACAAAAACGAACATTTGAAGATTTCATTACAACAACAACACCATCACAACAAAAAAGTGATTTGAAAACAATATTAAAACAATCAGGTGGTGGAAGTTTAAGTGAAATTCTACAAAAGAAAAACTTAACATTGTCGGAATTGTTGATGGGGAATCGGCAAGCGATTTCGGCTTTAATCGACAAAACAACAACTGAGAAAATCGCAACAACGCCCAATGATGATGATGATCGAACAAAATATGAACGAATTCCACCGTATTTGGGTGGAACAATTAATCGAAATTACGAACAAATCAATGAATCGGTTGAAAGTTCAGCTTCAAGTGAAACTTTACAAGAACAACGTAAACGTTTAGCATTATTACATGGACCTAAAGATTATAAAATTTATCGAGATATAACGAACTTTGAAGTTGTAACCGAACAAACAACAGAGAAACGTATTTTCATACCGCAAAATAATTTGAAAGTGAAACCAAAATTGAGTGGAAATTTACCGATAACGAGCGCAAAATTAAACAAATTATTAACAAAAACAACAACCACAACAACAATTCCTCCGGATGCTATTAAAATCGATATTAACGAGATTATCGGTTTGGATAAGGATATTGTGAAGAAGAATGACGATGGGCCTTTACGGATGACAATCGATATCGACGATATGTTCGAGAATACATCGATTTTAGATGAGAAAACAACACCATCAATCATCAATGAAAAATCAAGACCGGCTACAGCAAAAGATGAACTAATGGAAATATTAAAAAATCCAAGCGACCGTCAATATTTATCGACAATTTTACAAATTCGCAATATGACAATTGATGAATTAGTTGAACAACGTGAACGCGGCTCAAGTCAGCTACATCTAGCTGATATTTTCCATAATCGAACACGAGAACCGGAACCGGAAGATGAACCATCCATTGGCTATATTCCGCCAGAATATTTTGAAAATTTTCCAACATCTCGCCAAATTAACTCCAGCGTCGTCAAAAAAGACTTGAAAAATCCCACAATAATCGAAACAACAACAACAACAACAACAACCCCACAACCTTTATATACAATAACGAGCTTTCCAACGTATAAAATCGAATCGAATAAAAATATTAGTGGTAAAAATGAGAATCAGCCCTTTCTTGGGCACCAACTTCACCCAAATATTAACGCAGATTTTTATAAAAATCCTCATCGCAACCAAGATGGAATAATTCCAAAAGTAACAACACCACAATCACCAACATTCGATGATTTTGATGATAATTATGATGAGTCAAGCGATTTTCAGATTTTGAACCAAAAATTCAATCAAATCGAATTAGAAACAAATGATGAGAATTTCATAACATTACCATCAGGTGTTAAATCGGCAATTTTAGCCAGTTTTGCTATAATCGGTTTATCATTGTTTGTATTTTTAACAATTTTAATGATATTTAAATGGAATCACAAGAAAAATCAATTGAATTATAGTGGTAGTTTTTCAGGATCGAGAATACGTTCGCCAATTTTAGAAACACAACAGAAACATCGAAGTTTGAGGAGTTTCATGAATGAAACTCTAGGTAGAAAGAAGAATTATTATAAGTCACATATGCACAGTATGTCGGACAGTATTTGGGACAAAGATCAAAAATTATACATTTCGTAAAAAACAAATATATTTTAGTTTCTCTTTTAAGTATTATTTATTCGATGTTTGTGTGATTATTGTGTGCAATATTTATTTTCCTGTTGTATATTTTCTTGTTGTTTAACAATAAATAACAATTTTTTTTATTTAGAAAAGAAAATCTCATTTATTACCTTTGAAAAAAAAATGAATATCAATGAAGTTTATCTAGGTTTGTATACCGATTTTTCTTCAAGTTTCACTCGATCAGCTTTCATTGATTTGATTGAGGCTCGAGGCAACTTTTTCAAATTTCATTAAAGAAAAAAACAAAAGTCGTCTCTATTACTAT
>JAZBGZ010000568.1:0-17422 GCA_037414795.1 Stenodera caucasica | reverse complement strand
CTCGATATTTATTTCAGAAAAAAGCTATTTTATTCAATAAGAATCGAAAACAGTACATAGAAACATCAAAAAACAATTGAGTGAATTTAGAATAATTGAAAAACATTTTTTTGGGGTTGTCCGAACGAAAATGGAAGATTTGATGATTTCGAAGGAGCACTGACATGGGGCGATGGTCCTGATTCGAATTCATTAACAAAATAATTTTTAAGCAAATGTGCAAACTCACCAAAACTTGTATTGAACATGAATGGATCCTCTTCGATCGATGTTCCTACATAAATTCAATTAACAAAGAGCGAACAGAATTATAATCATTTCACCAAATACTTTTATATTCTAGAAAAAACTTTATCCGACAATTAGAATTATAAATACGTACCTGGTTCATTATCTTCTGGTGGAGAGGAAGTCATTGTTGTACGATGGTCTGAATCATCTGGGTATTTGAAATTTGAATTGTCCATATTCTGCTTTTCTTTTAGAACTGAGCTTTCATCAGAAAACATCTGCAATGATATTAGAATTAAATTAATTGTCTATCTCTCTCTCAATATATTCAATTACTTTCAAATTAGTTTGACAATCGTTTAATCGGCCAAAGCTAAATATAGGTTCGCTCTTATGTGAACCATCTTCTTCAGTATTTTTAATTTTATTTTGATGATGATTCGGATGATCATTGTTTTCAGTTAAAGTTGTTTGATTAGATTTTTGAATAATGTTATCAATTTTGAAGCTAACACGTTTTTGCATTGAAAAAAATTTTGATTCATTAGATTGTTCGACATCATTTATATTTTCATCGTTATTAGCTTTGAATGGTTCAATTTTATCAGAAAATTTGGCCAATTTTTGCTCAAATTCAATCAAAGTTAGATCACTTTTTGGTTTCTTCTCTAATTCAATCATTTTTTTATCATGATTAAATTTTTTAGTACTGGGTAATTTTTGTTCAAAACATTTTTGTGGCTTATTATAACTTGAATTCGAAGATTTCACAATTACCTCCTTGCTTAAATCAACTTTAGTTGGCAAATTAACAGTTTGTTTCTCGATGATTTTTACATTATTCTTTTTATTGGATGGGGGATTTATGACTTGTATATCTAAAATTTGAACTTTTCTATTATCTTTGGAAAATTGGCATAAACGCGAAGTTTTCGAATCATCAGTTGATATATTTAATATGGAATTGTTTGATAAGAAATCTTTCAATTTTTGCGAGAATTCCTGATAATTTTCTTGACATCCTCTAATACCTGGAAAATAATTTCGATTGCGCCTGAATAAATTTTTTGAATATTTATGTGATTTTACGCACCGTAATCATCGTTCGTAGTCATTCTTTCATCCACCTGGAAAAAAAAATTAGTAGAATTTCAATATTACAACTGTTTTGGTTTACTTTTGGTCTCATTGTCTGTTTTCGAGATGATTCTTTCACATCATGCTGTAATTTCAAATGTTGCTTCAATAGCAGTTGTTCTTCTTCTTTCATTGAATGTAAATTAGAGCAACTGTGTTCATATTTGCGATAATTAACATGAAACTGTGCCAATTTTATTATGTTTGATTGATATTTCGTTATTTGAATATCTTTAAATAATTTTTTTTGTTTGTTGAGATTTATAATTTGTTCAGTTAACCACATTTTTTGGATTTGTAGTTGTTTCAATTTAATCTGTTCAGAATTCAGTTGATTATAATATAAACATTGTTTTTCATGATTTCGACGACATTCTTTCAAATCATTCTCGTAATTGGAAATTTTTGATGAGCAATCATTTTCAAAAGCAACATTTACGTCCCTTAATAGCTGCTTGTATAAATTCATGTGAATAATCATTTGATTATGGATAGGTATCGCCGATTGATGTCTAGAAATTAGAAATTTTAATTAAGCTCAATATATGTATCATCTTGAAAAATTGTACAATTGTATCGATTTTTCCAATTGTTTTGTAAGTGCGGCCAGTTGATCATCTTCGTCTTCAACTTGTTGGATACGTTTTTTCATTTGCGCAATTTCAATTGAAATTTTATCAATTTCTTTCATCATACCTAAAAATTAACAAACTATTACATAACCTTACTTTTTCAAAAATCATTATTTATTCTCAATACAAATATGATGCTGTTGTAGCTCCCAAATTTTCTTCTCTTTCTCATTAATACTTGTTGAAATTTGATATAAACTTTCCAAATTTTTATTATTCAACATTTTTATTTTATAGTTCGTGAAAACTCAACAATAACACCTAGAATTCAAGTTTTTGAAACAAATGAATATCGACTGAAAATAATCATAGCACACTATATCTCACTCAATAAATAAGTAACTAATTATTTGAAATTGATTCAATTTGAAGAATTACTGAATATGGAAATTTGATGAATTGTTGTTATCTTAAATAATGAAAATTATTGAAATTTATAGAAAATTTACGATTTAGTGGAGTTGAAAGTAATTATAATTAGACGGCTTTGAATATTGAGCACTTTTTCAATTGGTCTGTCAAATTTGAATCTGGCCAATAGTAGGTCGGAAATTAGAACAAATGTAATTCGAGATTGATAGTCGTTCAAAAAAGTGCGGCAAATGTCAGAAAAACTCCATTCGACAAGAAAATATCAACAGGTTTACGATTCGCTGGAATTAAAACTTTAAGATTTAGTATTTGATAGTGACAATAAAGCTTTATGTAGAGGAAATGAGAATTTCGCCTTGACGTGTTACATTAATTTAATGGGGAATTTTTCTTTCAATAGTGTAAGTGCTGAACTCACAACGGATCATTTGGTAAATCTTATTAGGAAATTCATCCAATTCTATCTCACCCTATAGACATAATTTATCATTTTTAAGTGCCATGTTACCAACAGATGACACTTTCGCACTAGTTTCATTTTTAAATTCTGGTAAAAGATTCAATTCCAACTTGGATGGAAATCTTACAACTTGAAGCGATTTTTATTTTGAAACTATTAAAGCTAGACCAGTTTCCAATAAGTTTTCTTTTCAAATACAGCAGTAGATATTTTAATATTCTATGATATTCCAATTTTAGTTTTCATATATTAGAAAAAAATTGTATTCAAAGAGATATTCTTCTATTTGTTACAAATTATGTTCGGTCAAGAATTTTCATAATCTCGACAACTAAATGAGAGAAACAAAAGCGAAGCTATTATTGTTTTTTTTTTTGATGTTTTGTTATTGTTGGGGTTGTCTAAAAAGGGTCAACCAAGTGTAAGATTTTTTCCAATTATCAAATTATCTCGTTTCAGGCGATTTTTGTTGGGGTGATGAGAATGAAGCTCGTTTAATGCGTCATTTAATGACTAATTATGATGCAGCTGTACGTCCAGTTGAGAATTCGTCATTACCATTAGGTGTGATTTTCGGTGTATCTCTTCATCATATTATCGATGTGGTGAGTTGAACAATCAATTCAATTTATCGAATTAAATCAAATTTGTATCATAAAAAGGATGAGAAAAATCAAATTTTAACAACAAATTGTTGGATAACGCAAATTTGGATTGATCATCATTTGAGATGGAATTCATCTGAATTTGCCGGTATCAAAGTTATAAGGATACCATATACGAGAGTTTGGCGACCCGATTTGATCCTTTACAATAAGTAAGTGTGAATTTTTTACATGTTTCAACATCATTAGAGTTGCTTCGAATATCGAATATCTTATTGAAAGGATGAAAACAGATTCCTTTGCTTTGACGATAAATAATTCATATATCTGTCTATTGATGATAGTTTTCTCCGAAATCACCCATCTCTAATATAAATAGCTCTATAAATTAAAAAATTTCAAGCATCATTGGAGTATTTTTAATTGGGAAAATAAAGACACTCGCTGACTGGAGAATTTCCAATATTTTATAATTTAAGTTGATTATCTATTGATTTTAAGGAATTCAATTCAAAAGAAAAAATCTCAGACTATGCTATAAAAGCTTTCCATTTCAACTGAAATTCAAAGGACGAGTGGATTTTATTAAAAAATCACCGATATAGGACGCAACTGGTACATATCGCTTAAAATTCAATTTTCAATTGAAATAATACTCCACAATGATATAAATATGGAAAAGATGAAATATAAAATGGGCTTACCTGGAGAAAATGAAAAACTATGAAACATAAGGTATAATAGAAGAGAATATTCGAATTTACAAAATAATGAGATATACATGAAACTGAATAATTAGCATTGACTATTGATTTAATATTATAATGATTTAAAAATTTTCAAAATCAACACTAAGATTCATTTTCATCGAAAATACAGCACAGCCCATCAGCTATCGAGGGATGGTAGCCGAGCATCGCACTAGCAATCAGCTCAAGTGCGGTGCTCCACTGAACGGAAACATCCCGAAAATTAATGTAACCATGTTAGAGGACTATTCAATAGGAAACTGAAGTCGTCCATCATTACCGTTTTAATTCGTATATTATTTTGATTAATGATTGGCATTTTCTAGTGCCGATCCTCAATTCCAGTCGTCAGTGATTAATACAAATGTGATTGTATCAAGTAATGGTGAAGTTGTATGGCTCAGTCATGGTATTTATCGGTCATCGTGCGATATCAATGTTGAATATTTTCCATTTGATTTGCAAAGTTGCCAAATGAAATGGGCATCATGGACCTATGATGGTTATCAGGTGAATTTCGTTTTTATTCTGCAATAATAGTAGATTTAGTTTCGTTGTGAAATAAGAAAATTTGATCGGGCTGAATATTCGTCACAAATGCGGTTGATTGATTGTATTCCGATTTTATATGTAAGCGGCAAGATTGAAGGGTAAACCGTTCCACATATCTCGATATCGAAAGGGTTTCCGTGTTCGATAGTTCACCAAATTCTAGATGAAGAATTTTATTGAAACTATATCCAATTAACACAAATTTATCGTTAGACTTTCACGAAAAAGATTTTTCTGGAGATGAACCATCAAACCCTCGTCCGAATCTCAAAGAATCGAACTGTGACAAAGCAATGACAACTTAACCAAAAGGCAGACTCCACAAAATCACCACTATCGGAAAATTAATATTTGAACTTATCAGCAATAATGTTTGAAATTCTCAACAAATGAAACTCCCTTGAAATTGCCGCTAACTATAATAATATCGGGATTAACGTTCATATCGAAGATGTTTCCATTGTCTGTAAACGATAATCCTCTTCTATTTTGTCCAAAATTCTTCATCAGTCGAATCCCACCAAGTTTCCTTATTATAATCGTAATTTTTTTTAATTTCCAAATCGGAAAATTCAACAATGGCAAGTATAAAAGATCCAACTCGAATGATACCAACTGGCAAACGTGTCAGTATTGAAAAGCTCAAAATCCGGATATCACTAGCCCTAATTCTAAATTAGATAAGAGGAATCTCTATATGTGTTGGCGAAGAATCCGGGTATTATCGCAAATATAACTCATATTTTGCTCTATTTCTGATATTAATGCAAAAATAAGCTAAATCAACCGAAATAAAGCAAGTGGAATATTGAAGAAGAGAAAAAATTTAATGCGCGTTTATCAGTTTGAAATCGCGCCAATTCCGGATTATTCCACAAACAGATTGGAAATTGTTGTCAATCAGCTCAATGACGAGCTTTCAATATTGAACGACTGTTTTTGTTCGCTTTTAAGCTCGATAAATAGTTCCCATCATTTCGAATTGAAACAATTTTTAAAATAGTGTAATTGAAAAAATGGTGGATGCGCCGGGCTAACTTTATTGATAAACTACTAAATGCAAGTAGTTTTTGTTTTGTTTATGTGGGAATCCAATCGTGAATTGATTTGGATTTAATTCTCGATTTGATTGCAGGTGGAATTGGTGAAGCAAACTGAAGAAGGCGATGTCAGTAATTATCAAGCTAATGGTGAATTTGATTTGATCAGTTTTTCATCGGTCAAACATATCGAATATTATTCATGTTGTCCTGAACCATATCCGGATATAACTTACACGATCAAATTACGTCGACGGCCGTTATTTTACGTATTCAATTTGATTTTGCCATGTATTCTAATCAATGGAATCGGTACATATTTTTTATATGGAAAATAATAAAGAAATTATTGAATTTAATTGGGAAAATTTCGTTTTCTAGCTCTGTTGGTTTTTTACGTTCCATCCGAATCCGGTGAGAAAGTCACATTAGGTATCAGTGCTTTATTATCGATGACTGTGTTTTTGATGACGATCCGAGAAACCCTACCGCCGACCGAAAAAACGCCACTAATCAGTAAGTTGGCAAATCTATCGAACAAATCCCTAATAACATCCTCGGTTCGTTGTTTTTCAATTGGTTTATCACAAAGCCTTTAATTGAAATATCCATGTTCTCTCTCCCCTTATAAAAGAAGAAGATTAGTCTCCAAATTTTTGTGATTCCGATTTTTTTGTCTTTGTTTTTGTTTAAGGCATGTATTACGGAGTGAGTATATGTTTGGTATCTTTTGCATCTGGTCTGTCTGTAGTGACGTTGAATATTTATCATCGTGGAGTTCGTGGGGCTGCTGTACCGCAAATTATCAGGAGTGTTGTTTTGGATCGATTGGCACCATTAGTTTTTATGCGATTTGAAACCGGCACAAGACAACGAACTGAACATATGCAGGTAAGTTCCTTGAACTTCATCTCAATTCTACAAAACAATGGAGATGTAGTTAGAAACTTTGTAAAAATATTTAAACCATAACACGTTCGATTTAGTGACAGTAAATATACCGTTAGAAACTTTCCCTAATTCATGAAGATACTTGATGTTATTTCAGTTGAAGCAGAAATTTGAAAATTACTGAATTCAGTTCAATAAAGCGGCAAATTAATAAAAATAAGAAGATCGTTGACGACACAATTTTACGGTAACTTAAGTAATTTAAAACAATATAAAGTAAACGTAATTTTTTTATGTACAAAATAATAATAATTACGATAATAAAAAAAAGGTTCAATTACAGAAAGACTCAGTGTTAAAATTTCAATTAGTAAGTACGATTAAACTGAATGAAGTAAGAATTTCAAGAGGATTTCTAAAACTTCTCCAAGCTATTTACTCTCTACTTAATTTAAATCAGTACTTGATCGTATTAGAATATTCACCCCAAAACCACCCTTATCTGTCACTTGTACTTTTGAAAAATTGCACAATTTTTTATCAAACTAAAAAATACAAGACAAATTGATTTCTTCGATGTCATCAAGTTTTTCCTCTACAATTTTCATTCGCAATAATTTCTTTTAATATGCCAATGATTGATCGATAATTCTGATTTTGTGTGAGTAGAAAATGTAATTTCGTCTTTGCGCAATCATTATCCATTTTGATTTGTTTCAAAGTGCGAGAAAATGCCGGTTAAATATTGTGATTGATATTCGCCATTTCCGCAATGTCTTTTATCTTAACTTAGACGAATGTTTGTCGGTTTATTCTTCAACTAATCATCATCATGAATCAATTCTGTCACATTAAATTCCAAATTTTTGATAAATTCGACCATCAGAAGTTCTCATGAAATATTCAAAAATGAAAAATCTCGAATCTTGTCCGTTTCGAAATCTTTAGAAACGAAAAGTATTGAAATGTTCAATGATTCGGGACTTGGTAGTAAGATAAATCGATTTGCATTTCTCATTTATTTTTTTTATAAAATATAAATAATCTAATCATCTGCTTGATAGAATCCTGTTTTTGTAAAATCCCATTCTATTATCACGAAATTAATCAGTGAAGCTCTTTTACAGGAGATCAATCCTCAAACTGGAAATCGACTCGACTGTCCTTGGCCTTGGACTGATAAACTTCCCCATGAAGATGGATATTGTCTTCAACAACAACAACGATCACCGCGATTTGTACCAAAACATCGTGTAGAAGATTTAGGTGAATAAAGTTGAAAATAATTCCCGAAAATCCGTCAAATTTGGTACCATTTTCTGATAATCGATTTTGGGAAAATTTCACTTTTTAGCACACAAAATTTACAGTCTGTTCCCTGAACGACTTATCACTGAAAAAATCATATTTGTACTTCTTTCTTAGAATCAATCATGACTGGTGCTAGTTTTATCGTAGCCAATCAAATAACAGTATCAGAGTACCTATTTAGTTCGATCAAAACATTATAGATGGCGTGATTTTTTAAATCACTCAATGAAAATACAGTTCAGTGGACATGCTGTTAATTGAATATAAGTAATAAAACTAATTTTTCTATTTATCGAACTTTTTATGTCCCGAATTCTAGACGCTTTCGAGAATCAAATTATACGAATTTTGAATAAAGTCCATGCCAACATCGACCGTAATGAACAACGTCTGACTGAACAAGAACGTCGTGAATTGACTGAATTAGAATGGAAGCAGGCTTCAATAGTTTTAGATCGCCTACTTTTGGCCATTTTCTTATTAATAACGATCATCAGCACGACTACGATATTGTGCCGAAGTCCAACCAATGATAACGGTTCGTAGTGGAATCGATTTGTTGTAAATTTTAAAAAATTTCAAAAGAACGTGAAATCTCATACGAGATAGTTGTATTTCTAATTGTGATAATTTCAGAGAATTTGTCAATATTGTTATTAAATCAAAAAGAAATTCTCCACAATTTCTCAGAATTAACAAATAGAATCACCCGAGCATAGTTCGAATTGGGATCGTAATTGTAGAACAATATTATTTGTAAATATTGTAACCTTGTTGTAGAATGAAATAAAATAAGTTTAGATCAATTAAAAAAGAGGTTTATTGAAGTGACATAAATAGTAATGAACTCTATTTAATCAAAGAAAAAGTTATGTACCTTGCAGGTGTATAAATTCTATCAATTTCCTATCAACTATCAATTTACATCTCATTATTGTACATTGAATAACATGAAAACAAATAATTCAAATAAAACATTAAAAATCATCCAATTTTACTTTTTTATAAAATCAACTTATTTTACTATGAAGTGATGGATTATGTGATTTCTTTTAATTGACAGTGTCTGTAATGCTTTGTCTCCAAGTAGCATGAAACGGTATTTTTAGAATTTTTACACGTGTCGTTGGTAAACTTAACAATAGTAATTTTTGTAGATTGGGCAATGGTAGAATTTCAACTTGTGGTGGATCATGTGCTGGTGGTATTTCATCATTTTTGTCAGTGATCAATGGTACTGGTTTCAATACTGGAATACTATCACCGTTACCTTGAGTTTTCTTCTCTTTTTTCTTGTCAATATCTTCACATTGATCCACAAATAACTCAGTAACACGCAACAGTTCTAGTGTAACGCCCCATACAAAATGTGATAATGTATTTTGTAAACGTAAAACACCACCTAATACCATATGATTTGTTGTTGCACTTTGTGATATATATGTTGGTATGATTAATAATTTTTTAACATTATTACATTGTCCTAATGCAACATCAAAACCTGATTTTATATCGAAATTAACTAATTCAAGTTGTTCTAATTTCGGCATATTTTTTACAGCATTCAATATTTCAAATGTATGACAATTACCTTGACCTTTTTCTAAACGTAATTTTTCCAATTTTGTTAATTTAATCAAAATTTCATCACCGAAACTTTTCGGAAAATCATTACATTCACCTAAATCTAATGATTCTAAATTTGTTAATGATGCTATAACATTCAAATCTAATTGATTTAAATCTTTAATTGATGTTAATGATAAACATTTCAAATCCGTCAATTCTTTTAATGCTGTAATATCCGATGATATTGTCAAGCCAGATGTTGATTTTAAACGCAATTCTTTCAAATTCTTCAAATATGACAATTTATCTAAATTGATAGTTTCACATTTTATTGTTACAGCATTGATAACTTCTAAATCTTGATTTGTTATTGCTAATTGTTCAATAACTGGTGATGGACAACGACACAATTCAATTTTACGTAATGTTTCGACTTTTTCTATTGTTTTTGAAAATTCTGGCCACATATCATCGCCACCATTTGGTGGTAATAACATTTTACGTAAATCTAAATGTATTGTACCATGTTTTTTTAAACTATTTGCTAAACCATCAAAACTATAAACTGGTGAATTTTTCATTCGTACAGTCTTCCATAATGTCGAATGACTTGCTATATCACGCCACATTGTACATACACAACCAGCACGCAATAAATCTTGCACTTTTAAATATTGAAATACATAAAGTAATGTATTATAACCATATGATAGGTTTTGTAGAAAATTATCCATAAATTTTGGCTCTTCAATACGATCAATTGTAGTTGAATTATTGATTTTTGTTGGCCGTTTCTTCGATCTTGAACTTTCCGTTATTTGTTGAGTTCTGTAACAATTTAAATCAAAATTAATTTATAAAATTTCTATAAAAAAATAAAGAAAATAATTATATAGCGCATTGGACTAGTTCTATATAACAGTTAAACATAATAGTGTTTTTTTTTTTTTCAAGGAGAAAAGGAGAATTTAGGAGAAGGAAATGGTGCCTGAAACCCAAAAAATTAAAGAGTCAATTTTGAAAACGATGTTAATTTGAAACTCACTCTAATTCATCCCCTTCTCCTCTTCTAATTTCAGTTGAAGTCTCTATTGGTACTTCCATTTTTTCAACATTATCATCTTTATTGAAATTTTCAATTGTTTGTTGTACAATTTGCGATTTATTTACTGTTGGTGATACTGATACGACATTATGTTTTGGTATTATTAAAAATTTACGCCCTGCCAAATATTCAACATATTGTGGTCGTGGTGTTTGTATTGTTCCATTATCTTTATTTCTTTGCATATTATCGACTTGAATTGTTGAACTATGTGGTAGCCATGATGTAACTGAACCAACTAAACTTTTATTCTCTTTATGTTTCAATTGTGGATTTAGTAAATTAGAATCTCTTGTAATTGGACAGATTGTTAGTTGTGGTTTTTCTTCTCCATGTTGTTGTTGAGATTGTTGTTCAATTTCTGATTGATGTGGGGATTCATTAGGTTTCGGTATTCTTTGCAATTTTGGTAAAACTGTTGACTGTGTCGTTAATGATTTCATTGTATTATTTGGCGTTAGAGGTGGTAAAGTTATTGAAGGAGATGGTGCAACATTCTGACCATGTTCCATTTGGCAATTCTGCACAACAATAAAAGATATTACTGAATTAATGAAAAAAAGTCTATCCCAATCTTTAACTAGTATCATAGTCAAAGTGTTTTTATTCTTTACAGTAAAAACAGATTGGATTCTTACTCGTACCTTACAGACATATCCTTCAACTTGAATATGCGGCGATAATCCAACGCATTCATAATGATATAGACAAAGACACAGTCGACAGTGTAATGTTGGTACTACGCCCGAAACACCCTGGCATCTTATCGAACAAGGCTGGCAAGGTTTACTCTGCATTTCTAAACTAAAATTTTACATTTTGAAGGATCCAGGATTGATTATAATGAAAGGATTATGGTTGTTGTTTTTTTTCAAATTTTATAAACTTTGTCCAATACGTTTATGAATGATTTTCCAAGATATTTTTGTAATTAATTTCACACAAAAAAATATCCTGAAATATTTAAGGGACAGTATTATAATTACCTATTAGAAGTTTTAGCTGCTTTTCTTGCTGATTGTCTTTTAGCTGGTGGTGTCTCAACTTCCATATTCTCATCTTCAATTTTACTCTTTTTATCTCCTTTGTTCTTATTTGGTAATTTTACCTGCGAATTCTCCAAAATTTACAAAAATACTAATACTTCAAACATATTTGCAATAGAAAATTACTTACTTTAATATTGCCCAAATTTCGACCTCTATTCCTTGGACTGGATGATCCTTCTAAATTCGCCAATTTCGGACTTGCTCCTTTATTACTTATTTTTGAACTTGACATTGATGTACGACCACTACTTTTTGTAGCATCTATACTTCTTTTATGACTCGTTTTAGCATCTCTTATTATTTCTTTTTCTGGATCATTCAAACCTAATGGTTCTTTTGTAAATGTAAAATTTTCGAGTGTTAATTCTGTATTTGTAAGATTAGCTGATACTTCTCTCATTGAACGTAATTTTTTACCACCTGGTGAATAATAATAAATATCACCAGCTATACGTGGTGTTTTACCATTATCAGTACTACCACGATAAACTAATTCACGTTTCCAACCCATTTCAAATGGTTTACGATAATTTGGATTATTTATATCAATTGTTAATTTTGCACGTTTTACTATTGTATTTGTTGAATGTATAATTTCATCTAAATCATTATCTAGATCTGATTTGATCAATTTCTCATTATTATGTTTATCACCATTTTCAATAGAATTTGATGATTTGACACGTCTTTGTGGTGATAAAATTATATCACTATAACGTTTATTTGGTATACGAGCTCTTTTACCTTTACCAAGAGTTTGTTTTGGTGGTAGAATCAAATCGGATGATAAATCTGGTACTTGTGCATCATCAACTAAAATAATAAACAAATCAATTTATTAGATATCTTTTATTGAAGTTATCAAATAAAGAAAGTGAGGTTATGTTCTTAGTATCGACATTTTCTAGTAGAATAAAAATTAGATTATAGATTTGTTACGAAATATCAAGATGATAATAAATCTCCGATAGAATTACAGCTGAAAATTGTTTTTAATCAAGCAAATGAGAATATGTACTTTAAAATAACGTGAATAATTGAGGTTAGAACTTAACCTCACTAGTGATTAAGAACAAAATTACTTAAGTTTGAACTATTATTACACCTAATTCTTGAATGAAATTAAAAATAAATGAAATATCCTTTCGGATTTTTGAATAATTTTTCGATTTTTATTCAAGAATTAGAGTTATGGCGTGTTTTTTTGTGAGTGAAAATTTTCATCGATTACCTTTAGAAATAGTTTCAACAGACTTTGCTAGATCTTTTGATTCATTACTAGCTTCTTCAGAGGCATTTTCTTCATTAGTTGCACTCAATTTACGTTTTTTGCCTTTCTTGTTATCGTCATTATTTTCATCAATTTTTTCATGCACACTCTCTTTGATTTCTTCATCTTTAGATTGTTCATTATCGACAACATCATTTTTACCCGTATCAATTTTTGTATCTTCAATATTTTCATTTATTTCTTTATTATTCTCATTTGTATTTGTTTCTGTTTTTAATACGTCTTCATCATCAGTTGAATTTTGTTTGCTACGTGAACGTGATCGTTTTGGTGATTCCATTGTAACAATAATAAAATTAACTTTGAATTGATTTTTAAATAAAGCATAGATACGTTCTAAAAGCGTTCATTGACTGTCACTATACCGCCAGCAAACTAACACAGCGTCATTTATAATTTTTACATTTATACAATTCCAAACTGAGAATTTTGTAATTTTAAACAATTATAATGGACAATTAGAATCTAAAGAAAAATTTTGTAGTATAATTTCTCTTGATAATTATTTGTAAACAAGAAAAAATTGTCAAAATTCAAACACATTTCACTAGTGACTAGTGGAACAACAGCATCACAAGAAACAGTGCTTGCAGATGGCAGCACATCCGTATAAAAAAGATGGCGCTTCAAGTCGTTAAATATATTAATTTTTTCCAAGATTTCCAAAACAACTGAAATAACTCTGAAATGTAAAATTGCCATTATTTCAACTAAAAAATTTGATAATATTCTTGACTTTGATTGAAATTCGATTAATTCACTTTTTAATTATTATTGTCGTTATTTCTTTAATAAACTGTCAAGTTTGTGATGAGTAGTGGGGATAAGTCCGCTTCCCCTTGCGTCTCTCAGCCACATCCGATTGTGTTTTTGAAACTAGGTTAGCAATTCAACAAAAAAGACCCTAAAAATCACTAAAATTTTCCTAATAAACACAATTATGTCAATTATGGTAGAACATGTTTGAAATGTTAATAATTTCGATTCAGTTTTTATGTTTAAATTGTTGAAAGATCATGTTGAATCAAGTGCCACCGGAAGCTGTATATTCAGCATCGTATGTTGAAAATTATTTGGATTGCGTTGAGAATCTTCCAGATGAACTACAACGTCTTATATCGAGAATGCGGGAATTGGATGTGTGTTATTTAGGTAAAAATCGTTTCATTCTCAATATTTTTCGATATTTGATTGTATTTTTTATTAATTTGGCTAGCACGTGTTCGTGAAGCTGCTTATCAAACTGATAATTGGAAAAAAGTCGGCAATGATAATCCTGGTAAGAAAGCAAGAAGCTTTGCACGTATGCAGCAAGCTTTAATAGCAGCTCAAGAATTGGGCGATGAGAAAATGAATCTATTACAAACTATATTGGATAAAATTGAATATAAAACCCGATTGTTGGATCAAGATTTGAAACATTTAGATTTTGGTAAAGAAGAATCAACACAAATTGAAAATAAAGAGCAACAACCGCCTAGCAATAATTCTAGTAATAATGCTGTGTTAACCAATAATGAACGGCCAAATAAACGTGCTAGACGGACACGGCATGATACATTCTCTGGCTTAGAATCGAATCATAACGATACAAATCAGGAACATGTTCTACGCAGTCAACAACCATCAACTACTAATTCCAATACGAATCAGAAGAAGAATAACACAGGTTGTAATTTGGTAGATAATTAATAATTGTTTGATCATCAATTTTTCATTGTAGGTAAGAAAAAGAAACGTAAAGCACGTCAATCAGCTCAGGCACAACGTGAAGAATCGCCAATGCGAGAAGAAGAGCCAGTCATTGATCCAGATGAGCCAACATATTGTTTATGTGATCAAATATCATATGGTGAAATGATTATGTGTGATAATGATTTGTGTCCAATTGAATGGTTCCATTTCTCTTGTGTCACATTAACAACTAAACCGAAAGGTAAATGGTATTGTCCGAAATGTCGCGGTGATCGTCCCAATGTTATGAAACCGAAAGCACAATTTTTAAGGGAGCTGGAAAAATATAATAAGGATAAAGAAGAAAAGACATAATTTTTTACGTATTGTATAGTTTCTTTTTCTCCTATTTTTTTTTTTTTTTGTAAGTTTAAAATTTGTGACATGCATTTTAATTTTCTTATATTTTAGCAAATTTCAAGAGTTCTAAACTATGTATTTGAAATTGAGTAATAGTAATAATAAAAATATTAATAAATGATATGAAACGGATGTTTGTACTCCAAAATCTCAACGTTATTGCACATTTCTCTACAATACGTGATTAAGATAAAATCATCTAAAATCTATATACATTGATACATATATAATTGGTACACTTTCTATCACTTTTGCTTTTGATTGAAATATCAAGTGATGCATAAAAAATATAAAAATTGCTAATATGGCAGTTGAAATCATCATAAAATGTGCATTTTCCATAAATAATTTCTCTTATATAACAAAAAAATTAAGTACAAAATAATCCAATCACCTAACAATAAATAACATTCTCTAAATTATCATAAAATACGATACATTTGATAACATTCAAAATTTATTAGATTACAGGCCTTCATAAGACATTTTTTTGAAGATCTGCAGCCTAATTATATTCTTTTTCTCAATCAACCCTAATTAAAACAAAATAGCGCGAATTTATAAAACTATCAGACTTAAAATTTGTAATTATTGCAATTATTTACAAATCAGCAACGGATATGCTCGAACTAATCGATTAATTAATCAATTAAAAACAAAAATCAGCTTTATAATTGGTAAATATGATGAGGTAAAATATATAAGTATATTCCTATAGATAAATTTGAATTTAAACCCATACACCGTGTGGGTTTTTATTTGTTGGTACAGCATTTTCTAATTGTCTTGGTGAACCAATCATTTTTCTGGTACTACCCGATTTATTTGGACCCTCAAAAATGGCACGTAAATCTTCCGGTGGTGCTATTGTTAAACTTTGTAAATTGGCTTCTTTCATTTCATTAACCAACATTTCAACTTGCTTCTTTTTCTCAATAATCGCCTGTTCTAATGCTAATACTTCTTTTTTTAATGTTTCAGCAGTTAAATGATGTAGTTCAGTACTTTGTTTTGCTAATTCAATTTCACGTTGTAAACGTTCAATTTCAATCAATAGATTACGTTCTAATTGTTTTTTAGATTCATTACGACGTGATTGGGCACGTTGTTCAATTTGCAATTCATCCATTAATAATCTATAAAAAAAATTCATATAAATTAACGCAATTATTCAATAAATAACTCCAAAACTGACCTTATTTTATTTTTGCATTGTAATAATTCAGTTTCACAATTGGCTAATTTCGATCTAAGCAAAGTAATTTCAGATTTTAATGTTTTCTCTTGTTGTTTTACAATTTCACTCTCTTCTTCAAGGTAACTTAAAGCTTGAATCTTGAAAATATTCAATTATAATGAAATAAATTTGAAAATAATAAAATTAAAAACCTGTTCTTGATTTATTTTTGTTATATTACTAACAGCATTCAATTCTTGAGCTAAATATTCCAATTGCATTTGTTTTTCACGATCTTTACCTTCCCAAAAAACAATTTCAGCATCATACTAGAAACAATTAAAATTAGAAATAATAATAGAAATTATATGGACTATAAAAGTACTTTGGTGAGATCAGCTTGTTGATTAGAGAGCTTATCACGTTGATAATTAATTAATGCAATTAACTCTCTATATTGAGCGTTGAAAACCATATTTCTAGTTATATCATCTTTATCTTTTTGTGTTCGTGAATCCTGGAAATGAAGCGATATTTAATTAAAATATTTAGAATGATGTTGGTAGAGTACTTGATTTTGGAGTTTTTTGTTTGGTGGTGGAGGATCTCGATAAGGGGGCGGTGCTGGTGGATCTTTATAAGGTGGCGCAATACGTTGACTAGGTGATTCAACAATTTTATCTTGATTATTAATTTTTTTTGGTGAATTATTCGGTGTGTGATGGTTGTCTTTAACTTCTAATGGTACACTCCTAACATGGGGCACACCTTTGACCACACCTACATTATCTGAACTGTGACTACCGCTAAACGTTAACGATTTCTGTAAATCACTATTATTATTGTTATATTTTTGGGTACAGTCAACAGTTATATTAGCTGATGATTGTGAAGATGGTGGTGTATTTGGTGTTGATGATTTACAATTTTTTTGTAAATTTTGTGCTTTATTATTACTATCGCTCCATTGTAGAATAAATTGAACATCATTCGAATATTCACCCCATTTCATCAAAATCTAAAATCGTTCATATAAGAATTGCATAATATTGAATTAATTGAGTATACCTTCAATGGGTGTTCATTAGGTGCTAATTGTCTCTCATTATTACGCCAACGCTCAATTAATGTGAAGCGTCCTGATTTCCCTGTAGCAT
>JAZBGZ010000567.1:0-36268 GCA_037414795.1 Stenodera caucasica | reverse complement strand
GAGGATTGCAATATAACTAGACTGGTGGAAGTTGTAACTAGACCACTGGAACATGGAGGTGACGCGCCTGACGTCACACTTATGTTACCTACATTAGACGAGTCGGTCGACGAACTTCTTCTTCTTCTTCATATTCTTGAAAACGACATGGTCAAGTTTACTCTGTACACATATTTTAAAGCCGAAGGCCAAAAATTGAAATAATTCCCATAATTAAAACGTTTAGGGCTTCCGTGCGATAGGTCTATGTCACCTGCAGTTGTATTTTAGCATTAATTTATAATATAATAAGTTTAAGTGCAGCTCAATTAATTTGATACTAATGCAGAATTTATTAAGGGCAGATGTGTCTGTTATTATCGCAAAATTACCATCAAAGATCATATTTAAAATCTATAAGAAAGTCTGGAATTAACATGTCACGCCACTGACGTAGACCCGTCAAATTCTACAACGCCGTCACATAAGGAAGAAGATTCTAGAAATTGCAAAGATGCGCTCGTTTCGACTTAAGCAATATTCGATCTTGGATTATTGTTGTTGTTGTTTTTTTGATTGTTTTTAGTTCAACCTCCAACGATCTGAAAATAACCCAACAACAACGTGAAGTTCAATACTACTAGCACGTTGGAGAGCTGTGGTGGGGCCTGTGTAGGTAAGTGTGTCGATGTACGTTGGTGACCTCCGCAAAAGACAACACAGAGTGTTACGTTCGCGACTTTATTCACGGAACTTGGCCTTCCTCATAGCTAGCGAATAAGTTCCGGACGTCCGGCCTCGAACACAACTCCACAAATAATCCACAATAACTCTACTAAATCTTTATTTTTCGAAGTTTTCGATACCTTCGATATAGTTTTGAGGAGTTTCTGAGGCTCTGATGAGTGGTGGAGGTTTTTCTCGAGTTCGAGCGAATAAAGGGCATTATTGCCGGATTTGCGACCGGATCAGGCGTATATATGTCCATTATTTGCTGGCCCTGAATGAAAGTTGTAACGGGACGTTCACTTATGCAATGTATTACAGTTATATTGTGAAGTTCATAGACCTTGCTGTTTCTTTGTCGTTGGAACAAATCCACCAACAGTTCTATCTTTCTTCATTATTTAGAATTGGCAAACTGTATTAAATTACAAAAGAAATGAAAAAAGTTGTTATAAAAGAGTTAAAGCCGAATGTGGACCAATGTGCCTGAGTAACCTGAAGAAAAAGGAACGTGTATATACGGAATCAAAGAGCCAACCAATATACTGACATACGTCCATGTGTGAGTTTGTATCGAAGAGAATTATGAACACCACTGCGTATTGTTGTTGATGTTTAAATTGTTGGTAAATTATGAACAGCTTGATGGACTTTAGTTCTACTTTCTGATATAACGGTTTTGGTTTCGTTAAATATCAATGATTTCTGATAATTAACAGCTATAAGAGTCTTTCACTCTTTCGGTGTCAATCAAAAATCTGAAAAATTTCAAAAGTTTTCCACAATCGAAACTTATCGCCAACAATAAAATTACGGTAAAAAGGGTTGAGTCCCGTTACAGTACCATTAATTTTAGTTTTATAGCTTTTATTAAAACCCCAAATTTAACCACTTTTTGTCCGGCTCATAATAAAACATACTGTTAGTCTTGTAATAAATCTCGAACAATTTAATAAAAAGTTTAACTGTAAAAATAACCCCAGGAAGCGGATAGGTAGAGATTTAAACAACACAAAAAAAAGGTCAAGGAATCTGATAGAATTCGTCCATTTTTTTTTGGCCTACTTCTTCAACAACCTCCACCTCTATTATTATATTTAGTTGCATGTCAGGTGGTCTATAGCGAGTGGTTTCGGATCGGAATATTGAATTTGATTCTGGAACTAATGAAATGTTAGATGTTTTATTTATGCGGCACAAGGGGTCTGAGGACCTAGCGGTAAATCAACCTTTTTTTTCCTCTTTCAGTCAAAGAATCTCGTTAAACATTGGAGCCTCTTAATTTCAAGGTAAAATCGACAAATAAACAACAACAATAAAGAAAGTTTTATGTTTTTATTTGAATCAATATCAATAATAAACGACGAACAAAATCTAATCGGTAAAATGACTAAGTAGTCCACAATTATCATTTAATAGTAAGCGAAATGAAATCCATTTTCTTTTCAAGCTCGAAATGTACCGTTAAAGACTTACACTAAATCAACAAATAATGGCGTAGGTGGTGAGGAATCGATTCGAACGTAGGTCAAAAATCATTCCAATAATAACGGCGTTTTTATTGCATGAAAAACAATTACAATCTACATTTTGGTCGTCGACCTAAACGAAACCAAAAGATATAAAATGCGATTAAATCGAAAAATTTTCGATTCTATTCGAATATCAATACAGTTAAATTTTAATTGATTTACTTTTGAAATAGAAACGCTAATAACGTTAAGAATGCCGTTGTTTCTTTCTTCATTATCATATTAAATCGGCGATTACCAAAACTTCTACGATTATTCCATTTTTGAAACGGCGTTGTGTTAATAAAAATGAACCGTTCTAACGATTTTACCGCTATCTAAGTTTACTTTCATCTAATAACGGAGGTTTTTGAGTAACAGGACACTTTTCTTGTTGTAATTCAAACGAAAATCCCGAGAATCAGACTCAATTCGATTGTTATCAGCGATTGTTGATGGTGAGGAGACAGATGGGACTAGAAGGACAAGGAGAACCACCCTCACTAACTCGATTGTAGCAGTACCGTTAATATAGATCCGGCCATATGGGTAACGATTGTGTTCATCGAAGAATCAGGCTAACAACTCGAATGTCCGACTATCTTTTGGTTATTCGATAATTTACCTTGGCCGTATGGTAATCACCGAATTCTTCATATAGCGAGCATCATTTGATAATGTAGAGAAAGATGGAATATTTGGAATACGTCGATTAGTTCATGTTAAATCCTCACGAAGGTTGGTCGTTGACCGGTTTGACCTAGTGGTTTCTACTAAATACCACTCTTTCTGATGAGCGGCACTATTTTTTTTCGATCGAACAACTCAATCAAATCGATAAGGATTTTGTAGGTTCGAGAATTGGAGCTTGCCGGAAGTATTGCTGTTTGGATGTAGTATAAGTTCAATAATCACTCGCGCCATTATTGGATGATGGTAAAGAGTTCAATGGCATATTTGTGTGTACATAGATCCGATCCAACAACAATATGGATACTCTTCTTTTCTGATTGTCGATGTACGGAGCGGGTAAGTGGGACAATGTTCGCGAATAACCTACCAGTCTTGATATCTAACCTTATTCACTACGCCAATGGACAATCAAAGTGTGTCCACCAATTGGTGAGCAAGAACGAAGAAGAAACCTGCGATTATAACAAATGCAATTGGTCGTGTTTGGGAAAGCGCAACATTGCACTTTTCCTAAACCGAACAACCCAACAAACTATAAACAAAAACATTATTATTGAATCAAAACGAATTGTGGCGTGTTTGATTGGAAAAAATACATTTGTACAATACTGAAAGTGGGTGATATTTACCGTTGTACACGTGGGCTATTCATATTTTGAGATTTACAATTAGAAATTCTAATATTACACAATACTTTATCAATATCGGAATTTTATTAGTATAGCCATTACTTCCTGTTGAGAATCATTGTGATTGTTCCCCAAAATTTTTCAATTTATCTACAGTTCAAAAGGCTATCATGATCGTTATCGAAAATTTCTAGGCACTCTCAATATTGGAACATTCTCAATCGTACATAACGGATATTTCTCTAAAAGTTGTTGTGAGGTCTAACGAAAGTAACTTTTTTGTCCTCGCCGAAGAAGCGGATTAAAAATAAAATTTTTATTAATAATGAGGATTTATGTTGCTCATTTTTCAACGACAATAAAATAGAAAAACCATTGAATACTGAGAACGGTTGTAAATTTCCCCACTCGCACTATAAAAGAATTGTATAGTAGTACAAGTGATGTAAGAGAGATTGTCGAGTTATGAAAGTAAGGCATTGAACTCGAGTGGCCTACCTTTTGCCAAGTTCACTGCTAAATGCTATTTCAATTCCGTCATTTCTATAAAAATTGACAATAATTCAATGAAAATCGACATCAAACTCCCTTGAACTCTCCAAATCTAGCGAAATTCTCGGGCTTCACACAGCTAAAGGGCTTGCCCGAGCGAAAACTTTCTTCTAATCATCTTCTAGATATAGCGAAGACCATCATAAATTATTCATACATTTATATTGTTTTACATTGGATAATTGTTTGCGATCATTAAAGTTCAAAGCCTTAAGCATTGATTCATGATGATGATGATGATGATGTTGATGGTTATGACGATGATGGAGAAGCCAACGACCCAGACATATTTTCAAAGCTACTTTTTCTTCTAATTTTCAAGCACTATTTGATTAGAAAATAGCGACCAGCGAAATGCCAAAGGCGCACGCACTAAAAAACCGTCCGCAGTTTTTTATCCTAGAAGAACAAAAGTTTCATTCAACTCGAAAACCTAATGAAGCTACAAAATCTTGGAGAGTTTGAATTTTTCTAAGTGCAGCAACTTCTCAAGTTTTTGATCCACAATAAACAGGAAGAAGAAGCATAACAGTCTTGAACTTCTCAAATTTTTGGCGAGTTTGAATTTTGCTTTATTTCAAACTGTGCTTCAGTCGATAAGACAATTTTAAGGAACTTCAGATGTTTTCGGGAGAGTTTCAATTTTGCTCCACTGCAAACGGGATTTCAGAAGAAACAAAACAGTATTGTAAATTTCAAGTAGGAACTCCTTATGTTTTTGGGGAGTTTCATTGCGTCACTTCAAACTAGATTTCAGAAGAGACGAAACAATATTGAGAACTTCTCAAGTTTTTGATCCACAATAAACAGGAAGAAGAAGCGAAACAGTCTTGAACTTCTCAAATTTTTGGGGAGTTTGAATTTTGCTTTATTTCAAACTGTGCTTCAGTCGATAAGGCAATTTTAAGTACAGGAACTTCCGATGTTTTCGGGGGAGTTTCAATTTTGCTCCACCGCAAACGGGATTTCAGAAGAAACAGTCTTGTAAATTTCAAGTAGGAACTCCTCACGTTTTTGGGGAGTTTCATTGCGTCACTTGAAACTAGATTTCAGAAGGGACGAAACAATCTCGAAAATTTTGAGTTGAGGAGCTCTGTTGTGGGGGTGGAACTTTGGAAATGACGTTTTTTCGGGCGATTTTGACAAAATAAAAATTTTGGACTTGAATTGTTGATTATGCAATTTATTTGATCTGTTACTTTAGCACCACCTTGAACTTGGAATGGGAATAGAAAGGTAGCAGCCATCGACCTAAACGTTCTCCTCTTCCGTTTCTCGTTTGTTTTTTTATTGATGTATAATTCTCTTCCCAATAGAACTTGAGATTATTTTTCAGCTTGAGATGATTTGAATTTTTGTTTGGAACAGTTAGTTGTGATTTAACAAAATAAACCAAAATGAAAAACATTTAAACGATGCTTTTGATTTACAATAATTCCCTTGTTTTTGATAATTTTATTGGATCATCTCGATTATTCGGAATAATCTTCATCATTGTTCTGATACAGTAATCTAACAGTCTTTATTAAATTACAAGGAATCAAGCTTTTAGTTAGATAGTCAACTAATTGTAAAAAAATCCAGTTAATCAGTGAAATTTTCCGGTGTATTATTATAGAATCATTGTTCATTAATTATTTAAATAAATTTTCTTGTTATTATAATTATGCGGAAATCAACACATAAGCATTGAACAATGACGGGCCGCCATTGACCGTGAAACAGATGGCTGAAAAAATCAAGAAAACTAATAAAATCTGTCGATTCGTTGTGATTAGTTTTGTTTGATTTTTGTTTTTTTTAATTATCATCTTATTAATGGTAATAGTTTGAGTAATTTTCGCTTGCATTTCATCGAGTTCGTTGTCCGCCGTTGAGAGATAACGGCGATTTCGATGGTCGGACATGTTCACTTTCGTGGGCCATTGGCACCAAATTTTTCGGCCAAGCGAAACCATCACTACAGCGTTAATGGTCGATAATTGCCATTAAATAAACGAAATACTTATAATATTGATGGTGTCATAATTGTAATAATAATTATTCGATGATTAGCTTGAATTTCGTGATCAATCATGATTTAAAAACGAACAAAAAAACTGAAAAGTAAAAACTACATCTTTCTAAAAGATAGTACTTGACTATTTTCATCTTCAAGTTACAACCATAAATAGCAACAAGGATATACTTATGTAACAGTTTAACAATCAGATAGCTAACTTAACAATCAATTTAACAATTTAATAATAAATTCAGCACGACTCAAGTTCAGGTCTAGAGTTCAACGGCCAAACAAGAATCAGTACCTAAAATTTATCTCCTTTAGAACAAAGACTAATATTTCTTAAGTTTTTTACTCGATTCCTTTCCAATTTTTATTAGTGTCGTTACGTTTATAGTTGGAAAATATATCCAATTTATGATTTGTAGCGAATTCAACACAAGTTCAAAACGGAAATGCATTCTATGACGGCGTCAATACAATTACAAACACAGACAAGAAGCGCAACATACTGACATATATTTGCTTTTACTATGCATTCGATCTATTAGGATGTCTGTTTCTTAGAAGCCATTGACTTACTTTATGCAATTTCAATGACCATCATTATTATACGCATTAAAAGCCAGTTTCACACATTTTCGGTTAGTTAGGTGGTGAAAGCTTCAATTTTCTCCTCATTGATCTCATATAAGATCCAAACAACAATATCTAGCGGAAAATCGACATTTTCATACAAACATACATGAGAACATGTATCAACAATAAAATTATGCTAATTTAATTGAAACGAGCCTACAATTATTAAACATAAGTGACGCCACTGGAATTGTAATTGCGAGACACTTTACGACAGCAGCGCCATCTATCGCCCATGTTCCATTCTTATATATCCGTACGCAACGTTTCCAATATCACCGAAATATCCTGAGATCTGTTGATATAATACACAAATCAAACAATCTTTCTAAATCTATTCATCAACTTTTTAAATTCTAACATTGCTACCATATCACTATAATTTTATAGTCTTTATTTCGAGTATGTTTATAAAACAACATTCAATATTTGATTAAAACGGCCGTGATCCGATTGAAGACATATTGCAATGTGGCAATAGCGCAAAATTTTCGGCATCAAAAATTACAGGTTATGTTGTGGAAAAATTCAAATCGATTAACAAAAATTGTGATATCCAAGAGAAAATAACTCATTATCATAAATTATTTATTCTGATCGATTATAAATGATGGCGTCTACAGTATCTGTAGCAAAGGTAATCATTATTTTGTACAAATTGTAAAAATATGACATAACCTCAACTTGATCGTAATTCGAAATTTCAACCGAGAATCAGTTTAAAATGAATTACAATCAATTAAACTTAGTCTCAGTTGATTTGAATGATATTATGGATAAGTTGTTGTAACTATAATTTTTTTATAAAATTAGAATAATTGAAGTTTTGGCGCCACTTTTGCTGTTAATTTGCAGGGTGTTTTTATTTATAAAAACGGAATTAAAGCAGCTTCGAAATCTTCTCGTAATAAGAAACAATCATCTACTGATGAAATCTCATCAGATTGTCTGTGGTATCGGATGTACAAAAAATTATGGAATTCGATTGAGGCTGACCTACAAGTAAATTGATTTCATTATTGTAATCGGTGAAAATGACTATGGTTTGTTTGATTTTAGAGCGTCTATTCTAGTATGTTTACAATAGTTTTGAATAATTTGATATCGTATGTGAGAGATTGTTATCAAAATCCTGTCAATGAGATACCGTCGGCTGCTTTATTAACAGGAATTAATATGCCCGATCATCGGACACAATTCGAAATATTAGGGGGTGCTATAAAAATGATGATAACACCGCATGTTGTGAATTTATCAAGCGAAAATTGTACAAATTTGAAGCAATTAGTTGAAAATTTATGTTTTCAATTGATTCATAATAATTTTGATGATATAACAGAAGATGATTCAATACAAATCAAAAAATCACAATGCAGTTTCTCATTATTACAATCATGGTATGAAGAGCTATATTCTAGTAAGGATAATAAAACGAAGTCACCTACAAAAAGACAAAAAATTAAAGATAATCGTAAAATAATTGTTGTAATTATAACGGACTTTGAAAGTTTCGATGAACGAGTTATACAAGATTTCCTATTAATTTCTAGTAATTATATGAATAGATTACCGTTTGTTTTCATATTTGGTGTGGCAACATCTATAACAATATTGAATCAATCGTTACCGTATCAGGTATCATCCAAAATCAAGATACAAGTATTCAAATCGCCACCATCAACTGTTTGTTTAAATAACGTAATCGAGAATGTTTTATTTTCAACGAAATATCCATTCCATTTAGGCGGTAAAGTATTCAATCTATTCACAGATATTTTTCTGTTCTATGATCTATCAGTGAGCGGATTCATTCGAAATTTTAAAGTAAAATTATTATCATTGATTTTTTTGTAATGTTTTAATAAATATTTTTTCTAGTATGCAATGTTGGAACATTTCAGTTATGGAAATGCAATAGCATTATGTAATCAACAGAAAATTGATAGAATTCTATCGAAATTCACACATAACGATTATGAAAATGTACGACGTTTATTGTCATTTCGTAAATTTGTTGAAGTACAAACAGCAGAAAATCGCATAAAATTAATAAAAGATGATCAATATTTCCAAGAGTGTTTATCAAGAGAAATACGAAAAATACAAAAATATATAAAAGCATTACCAATATTCATGAGATGTTTATTAGTTTTAGTTGCTGATCTACCGAAAGCGCCTCTGGGAAAACAAGTAATATTAATTAATGTTAATTTTATTAATTACTCAATTGTTTTTGTTGTAGATGAGAGAGTTGTATTCGGTGATTGTATCAGAGGATTTGATCAAAAACGAACAATATTGTGAATGTTTACAATTATTGAAATTCCAATCGAAAGAAGAACTTTACAAAAAAATTCAACGAATTATAGATATTTTAATAAATAATAATCAATTAGAGTCGAAAACTATTGCAATTACTTTAAAATATATTACTGAACAGTTACAGAATTTCCTCAATCAGTTGAATAATCTAACTGCTAATGAGACTCAAGATGAAATTGTTGAAAATCTATTAATTGGACAAATGTCGCGCTTAGAACTGAAAACTGCCTTACTAGAAAATTCTAGAAAAACTAAATCATTGAATCAATATGAAAAATTACGTTCAGAAATTATCGATTATTTTGGTGGATTATTTCAAATTTATTTACGACAACCGGAGAATTTTTATTTCCATGAAATTTACTTTTTTAACGATATCTCAATCAAGAACCACATTATTGGTATACATCGTACTGCTATCCATACAGCTCTTAATGATCCTCATCATTATCTACAAGTATGTATTCTCTATTATTATAGTTTCATTTAATTAAAATTTTTTGATTATAGTGCTCTTGTTGCTGTATCGATAATGATTCATTAATTCTCCCAACAATGCCTGATATTAGTATTGTTTATAAATTACATTTAGAATGCGGTAAAATGATTAATTTATATGACTGGTTACAAGCTTATCTCAGTATTGTTGATCCAAATGATGATGATGATGATGAAACTAAGAATAAGAAAACTGTAGATCCCAAATTACAGTATCCTTTATTACTTGTTCTTTCGAAACAATCGATTTGCGATTATATGATTGGGTATTAAGAAAGCGCGGGAAATTTACACCAATCGTGATCTGATTTTTGTGAAAAACTTCAGAACTTTTCCTTAATTGTTGTTACAGAGCGCGTTTCACTCAAGCCGTTGCCGAATTAGAATATTTAGGTTTTATTAAAAGTTCAAAAAGGAAGACTGATCATGTGGCTAGATTAACATGGGGTGGTTGATCTCTTTAAAAATGTTTGTTAAAACGATAACTCAAGCTCAAAAATATTCCTTTTTATTAGAAAAGTGTATATATGGTACATGGATTTATTTGATAATTATGGTGATATAAATTCATTTGTTATTTAATGTTATTCAATCTGATAATAATCAACAGTAAGTAACAATTATGATTTTATATCCAAAAACAACAAATTCGTTAATTGGACCTTCATGTATTTGAGGTGTTTTATACTTAAATTTATTAATTAAATTAAATTGTAAAAGAAAATATTCAACAAATTGAGTAAATTTGTACAACAACATGCAAAGTGACCAATAATTGTATTACAACAAGAATTCGAAATTATTAGATAAGAACATTTAGAAGTCAAATCGTAACATGACTTGTATGTCTTTTTCTCTACAATTTGAAATTCTTGTGAGTTCTAAATCGCGTCAATGGTGGTGTATATTAAACGATAACACTATCTTAATTATTATTAATAATAATATAAATATACAAATACCTGAATTGTGGTTTAAAATATAAAGATGATCTGCTTATAAGTATATAAAACAATTGAATATTTCACAATAAATTCCCATTATTGATAAAATATATGTTAAAGCGAAAAACTTTGAACACAATAATGATAATGATCAAATGCAAAAAATCTAATAAGTTGGTGAGGTTATTGTTGTTTGTTTATTAGTTACTCGTTCACCTTGCGCTAGCTGTCCACTTTTGATAGCGCCAAATTTGAAATACGCATCCGCTGCATAAGCCAACAATGCACAAAATCCAAAAAACTGAAAAATTCGTAAATTATAAAAATAAATCGATCAAGATTAATATAATGAAACTTACTCCAGCCGCTTCGTAAGCTTCAACTGCATAAGTAACAGCCAAACATGCAGCGATCAAATACAATGATGCCCATATGGCACAGAAGAGAAACTCAATTTTCAGCCATGGTATACGATAGAATTTCTCAACAATGTGGAATAAATAGAACAATAATAGAAAACCGGTAAACCAGAAACCGGTCATTGCAACAAAACAGAACCAACTACCTCGGGAATGATGAGCGAACGTACCACTCACTTCGATGCAAATAAAACCAATCAAATTCAACAACTGAAAAAAATTATAGATCAATTAAAATTTCATAAACTGTAAATATCCATTCATTGCAGTCAGTTTATAAGTATCGATCGACTGTTTATATAAATATAATCACATAATAAAATCAAATACGGTCATTTCGGTAGAAGAGGGTTTCTAATTTTGGATGTTCGTCAACTGTTCTAAAATAAAAATGTGGACAAAAAAACAAAATCATCATCAAGGTCGTTGTTTTCCCACACAATTAGGAAAACTCTTATGCAATAAATTATACCATATATCAAATTAATCAACTTACACATTGTGCAACTTTCAGCATTCCTGGTATAGTTTTCAGATAAGATGGATCAAATCTCATATCAGTTCGTACAGTTGTATTCGATGTAACTGTTGTTGTTGTTGTATGTTGATTTGGAAAACCTGGATCTGCCATTATTATTATTATTATAACAATTCTTCAATTATTACACCTGAAACATAAAATGATTATTATTAATATTTATTTATAAAAGTTGAGTAATAATTTTTACAAGATGATGTCATAATTCTACAGATAAAATTAATGACCGTCTAAAAATGATCCAGTAAATAATTAAATTGTTTGAAAAAATTGTATTTTACAAGAAATATCAATTATCGGATCATATTCGATGATAAACAAACGAAACATTGATTTTTCTGTGTACTAGAATTATATGGATCAAAGTAGGCGATACCTCATTTCATTTTTTTCTATAACTAGATCAAATCATAGCCTATAAATAACTTACGTGAAAATTATAGGAATTATTGGTTAAATTTGTTGTGAATTTGAGTAAATTGATGGACAACACTCAAAATTGATCACATTACCAAAATTTCTGGTGATTTCTCTTGAAAAGAGGCGTACTATTACTGGTGAAGCGAAGTTAGTTGCGTTGTGCGTTCATAGTTTTGTGCGCGACAATTAGCTATAATTCATAAAGAAATGGGCCAATCAGAGTTCAGAGTTTTCGTGCTAAGTTTGAAGATTAATTTGTTGATAAATATAGATTTCCTCTACTCATGTTATTATTAACATAAATAAATGATTGTTCAATTAGAATCGATTCAAAACAATCCTATATTTCGAAATAAAATTTGTGTTTACTTATGTTATTTCGTATACCAAACAAGCAAAAACCTCTTATCAGATAAGTGATAAGAATTAGATAATTCATCGCCTAATTATTCACGATTATTTTAAGAAATCATGTCATTTTTGAATTCATTGAGAATGGAATTTCTATTTCTCATTGGAATCCAATTATAGATTGGAATTTCCATTGATTTAAATATCTAAACTGTTTGGTTTTCGTTAAATCGATACAATATTCAAAGATTACGATAGTTTTTTTTCAATAATCCATCAATCTGAAATGAAAGACTGTCAAAGATTATTTCAGAATTTCATTGAATGTTTATTTCAATTTCAAGGCGGCATTTCTTCGATTACCCTTAATTAAATTCTTATCGTTTATTTTGATAACGTCGCCTACTTGTTATTATTAACTTATTATTCTTATCTATGTTGAGTTTCCGTTTTGTTAGACTTTTCCTGAGATATTGGCGAAAATTTTCGATTTCATCTCGCATCTTGCAATTCAAGTTTCTTTATTTTTCTGGGAAATATTCAAAAAGACAACTTGAATATGTAAAATTTCTATTTATTAATATTTGTTAACATCGCATAGATATTATTTTCATCTTCATAGATTTCTGCATCATCAACATTTTCATTTTCAGTTTCATCAGTAGTAACATTTCTATTGTCGCCATCGTTTTTCTTCTTTTTCCGCCTACGTTTCTTCATTGTAACACTTTCGCTAATGTTACAATCAATTTCTTGTAAAATTTCATTGACCATCAAATCTAATGTATTTAAAACAGCTGGACAATTCTCTAACAACGTTGTTACGTAATTTTTCAAATTATTTCTTTTCATAAAGTTTGTTGTTAAATTATACAAAAATGTGCCATCGTAAAAGTCGGACATAATGAATGTTTCAAATGGATTATTCAATAAACAATTCAAATATCTTATGTGCAGTAAACAACTTTGAAATGTTGCAAAATTATGAATTAAATGACGATCGTACAATTTAGAATTACTTTTCATTTTCGCATCCATCTGGAAATTTTGTATTAATTGCTTCATACAACTAATACTATTATTATAATCAATATTATTAATAGATTCCTTTATTTGAGTTTCAATTGTGTTTGCGTCAATTCTATCATTTGAATTCCTGAATTTATTAAAAAACGCTCTATTCGAACGATAAAAACCAATATTCTTATCAACATAATTCAAAACAATACCACAAAGTATTATTGAATAAATATACGATGATTGAATTGTATTTCTATCATTTTCCAGCCAAAATTTCATAGAAATTAAATATAATTCCCAAGATTTTGGGAAATTTGCTAGAAATTCAACAGAATCAATTTGCAAAATTTCCAAAAACAATCGACGACGTTCATCAATATCCATCGACTCTAGGTCGAGTAATTTTGGCAATTTTTTATTACAAATTTGTAATCTATTCCGCCGTATTGCTGAGCCGTACCGCGAAACACAAAATAAACCATTCGATTCCGTTGTTGTCAAGATTCGATGAATTGCCGAAAGAATTCCCAAACAAATATTGTGTGATTGTTCTTGTGCTGGATCTTCAACTTGCGGTATACAATAATACGTATTTCTAGTTATCATGTCAATAAAACAACTCGGATAAAGGCATTTGCGGAAATTATCATGGAAAAATTGCGGTAAATTCAATGGATTTGTTATTTCCGGCTCCTGTTGAATATTATCGTCTATATCGCTATCGTTCTCATTGTTATCATCATCGTAATTATCATTAGAATCATCATCGATTTGTTCGTGATCATCAGGTATCGATTCGACATTATCGAATATAGACAATTCCAGTCGATTTGGTTTTGTTATTTCAATATTCAAATATTTCAAAATATTGCTATTGTCACAACAATATCCATTGATAACACTTTCGATTTTCTTTGCAATCAATTTCCTTCGTTTCAATTTGAATTTACTTAAAATTGTTGTAATTGCACTTTCAGGTGTGTGATTTTTCAGCCACATTATCACAGTTTTGATATGTCGTTGTTGGTTATTTTGGTTTGTTCGACTGCCTTGTAATTTTAATTGACGATGAAATGCCGCCAATACACTCTTCTTTATATAGTCATTACCTAATAAAACAGCTAAAATTGGTAAATTTACTTTATCTAAACCACCAAAGGAATTTAGAAATTTTTCAATACGATATACCTGACAGGGTATATAGTTTATTGGTTTATTCGTTGATTTATCTTTTGTTTGTATACTTCTCAGATCCATTGTTATAAACGGTATGTATAAAACGTCGAAAATATAAAAATCGGAATCATAACTTAATAAAGGACATGATAATGTACGTGCTAAATATGCAGCTTCGCCATCACCTTCGAAATCACAACGCACACATTTAATATCCAATTGCAAAGCAATATCAACAAACAGATCACGTAGAAATAACGGAAATACTGAATATGAGCCTTCAGTTACTGTATTCAAAGAATTTGCAGATTTTATACGCGACTTCATACGACTATAAACTGTTTTCAATTTACGAAATTCATAACCACCATCTAGTACAATTAAAGGTATTATCTCACAATCGGATAATAATTTGAAGAAATTCCGAACTAAATTCGAATATTTATCGTAATCACCACCAAAACAATCGTTACATTTACAATGCCAATTATATAATTGGGAAGCAATACTGTAACCATCAATTACCAAATATGTATTGTGCAATTGATAAGATTCCATATAGTCTCTTGAACGATTCGCTATAAACGTAGTTAAGCCACGAACACCCATTTTAATTTAATTTCATTCAAATAATCAAAATTGACTCATTGATATAAACATAACCTCAACTAATCGTAACGTTGAATTTGACATTTGTGGCAAAAGTCACAAAAAAATTGTGACGTCACTAGCTACAAAATTCGATTTATTTCACTTGCACCTCCAATATAAAATCGGAATAAATCGATTTATCGATGAAATCTTTGAGTTCTGCTCAATTATGATGACTATTAAGTGGTTAATGTTGTAAATTTATATTTAGTGATAACGTCATTTGTTTAGTGTTTATAACAGAACTTTAGCCACGTTTGTTTTGATGACCAGATTCGTGCGAACTTCTAGATATGTAGCGAATTTGTTTAAACAATTCTTTTAAAGATAATGTGATTTTTTGAATATATTTTATGTGATAAAAATAGTGTCGATAAGTTTTTTATTTGTATATGAAAATGATTGGAAAAGAGGCGAAAATCTCCTTGCAAAGTTTTTTGGGCACATTTACTCTATTTTCTACAATTTTCCTGCTAAATTATTGCTATGATTTGAATTATTTAACATTAAATATCATCATTTTCTTGGTATTCAATATCAATGTATTTTTCTTGCTGAGATTTGTCTATAAGGATGTAGCATTTGGTGTGAGTTTTCATTTGTTTTTTAGTTATAGTATTGTTGTATAATTATTTTATTTATACAGATTGCAGTACGTGCAGCCTTTCTTGGTTGTATTTTAGCTTTGGGTATTTATATAAAACTAGTCGCTCCTGCTAATATACGAATTTTCGGTGGTTATATGGCTGTTATGGCAATTTTCCATTTTACTGAATTTCTTTCAATCGCTATCGTACAACCATCACAAGTAACAATCGATTCGTACGTAATCAATCATAGTCCCCAATACACAATTGCTGCAATCACATCATGGATTGAATTTTTTATCGAATCGTATTTCTTCCCAAATTCGAAACAGATCTATTGGCTATCGAATTTGGGCTTATTCATTTGTATTGGTGGCGATTTATTACGTAAAATAGCGATATTTACAGCCGGTTCGAACTTTCATCATTTAGTTCAATGCGAAAAGGCCAAAGACCATATACTTGTAACGCATGGTGTTTATAGTTGTTTCCGACATCCCAGTTATGTTGGATGGTTTTACTGGTCAATTGGCACACAAATGATTTTGTTGAATCCGTTTTGTGTACCGGCTTATGCGGTCGCTAGTTGGCTATTTTTCAAATCGAGAATTTATATTGAAGAAATCATGTTATTGAATTTCTTTGGACAACAGTACTGTGATTATCAGCAAAGAGTCGGAACTGGAATACCGTTCATAGAAGGCTACAGAATTTAAAATTATTTTCAGTTATAATGACTTGATTTTGTTAATTTTGATAACTATATAAATGTTGTAATAATAACAATAATAAATAAAAATAATATTTTGATTATTCGCTTATATAATTGATGATTTTGAGTGAAACAACACAGTTTAGATACAAATTTATTGCGAAACCTTTTTATTATTGTTAGAAAGTTAATTATCGGTAGATATAGTTTTGACCAGCATAATTTCATTAATGCAACTACCATTATAGAAATTTAAAAATATTCTAGTAATAACAAAATTAAAAATTTTATAAATATATCAAAACTTTAAAAAAAAAATTTAGTTATTGGCAAGACAATAAATATAATGATAATAATAAAAAAAATTCTGATTTAAATAAATAAATTATTACACTTGAGTCACTTCACCATCTCGCAGGACAATCCATTGGGCCGCCTTCGCCACATCCCACATCGAACATTCTAATGCATCAAAACAACTATCCAAATCGCTATTCACCATATTTTGTAGTTTTATCAATTTGATTGCTCTCATCACATCCCATTCGGATCGATCTAAAGCTTCCAAACACTTTTCTGTTGCAACCTATCAAAGAAATCAATTATTTATTCAATTGAATTAATCACAAAAGTATTATACATTTTTCCCCAACACTTTCAACATAATCCGAACTTCATCCGATTCTTGTCCACGTGTCCTCGAACTGGGCTTTGTATTAGCGAATTTCAATAGATCCTCACAACTGACATGATGACTACTCAATTTTTCATCGTCATTAATTTTCAATTGATTCAAATTTTCTATAGTACCATCAATAACATCTTGTTCAGATGGTATTTCGTCTAGTGCATTCAAATTCGATTCAATTTGCGCTTCGAAATGTAGAGATTCGGGATTTTTCTCAACAATTTGTCGAACATTATTCGAATATATCGGCATTTCAGTACTAGTTTGATTATTATCAATATTATATCGAAATTGTTCTAAATTTGTTGGGGTTGGTGGTGTTATTGTATTGACGCGATCCAAAGTCCGTTGTAAACTCGATGGTGGTATTATTAGGGGATGTTTACGTGTATGACGTGGTTTTGCTTTTAATAAACTTTTATTACGATCTCTTGGCGGTAGTGGAATCGGATTTTCATCCTTTTTCGACCCTGTCGTATCCTCAATTGATACATCTAAAAATTATTTTAAATAATCAATTACCAAATTTTATACTAAACCAAACAATGAAAAAACAGCAATTTTAAAATTAGAGCAATTATTGAATCAGAGTTGCTATGCTTATAATCAGTTTATTGTCTTTATTTTGTTATTCAGTAATCTAGTAATCAGTTGCTAAGCAACAGAAAACAATCGACACACAATCTGGGCAACTTGATAGACAGTTTCAATGAAAATTTTACTATGATTGCTTCAATTTTGAAATTGCTATAACTTTATAAATAGTCGTTTCCGGGCACATGTTCATTGTTTTGCCAAGCAATCTAGATTTAGATGTAAAGAAATAATAGAGCTGCAAAATATTTACCTGCTCGAGTTCCATTTAGATTTTCGGGTACTGAATTTCTAACAGAATCATGCAATTTTGTTGTTAAACAACTACTACTTGCTAAACTAGCTGAGCGTATTCGTGGATTTATAACAGGCACTTGTCCAGAACGTAGAATTCTCAATGGATTTGTGACCATTAACTAAAAAATTAAATAATATTGTCCGATTTTCTATAATATAATTTTATATATAAATGCTATCTATCAGTTTAATCATCTTACCTGTGATACATCAGATGTTGGTGTTTCAATAAGACCTTGATACGCCATCTGAGCTTCTTGTGTAACTTTGGACTGAAGGGTAAAAAAAAATAATAATAATAAATAAAATAAAAACGGACAAATAAATTAAAAAAAGAAAACGGAGAAATCATAAAATTAAGAAAAAAATAAACAAAAAAGTGCTAGATTATCGAGAAAATTTAAGCGTTCATTTTCCAAAAGTGGTAAATTGATTTTTGTTTTGACTAAATATTGCCTTATTTAGAGTAATATATAAATAGGAGGGATGCGTTACGTATAAATATCAATATAAATAATAAGTCTACAATTGGAGAAATTCGTTTTTTTTTTTTATAGACTAGAATCTGATGATGTGGAATTGGAGGCACGTTGACAACGTGCCGCTGATGTTGGTGATAAACCACTTAAAACACTATTACTAGGTGGTGGTGAACGTCCCATAATTTTCATATTGAAATTCGGTTTTAAAAATGGATTTGTTGAACGTTTACACATTTCTGAACGTATACTACTATTTGATACTGATAAACGTGATAATCGACGTCGACGTCTCCAATCTAAATCAACTGAACCAACACTAATACAATCACTATCACTTGAACTGGACTCATAGGCTTTTGGATTATATGATTGTCGTCGGCGATTTCTATCACGTATACTACGACTAGTTTTTCTAGGCAAATTCTCCTGTATTGGTGTATCATTAAAACTTAATGTACGAGGCCTCTGGAAAAAGTCTTTTGTTGTTATTGTTGTTGGTTGTTTATTATTACTAACAGTCTGTCGTTCAAATTTCAGTTCTTTATCAAAACTATTACCATCATTAAATACATTATCAGTCTTATAATAAATATACGATGTTTCAAAATATTGAGAACCATTCAAATTATAACCACTTGATTCATGTAAATTATCACGATAGTAATCATCTTGATGATGTTGATGATGTGAATGTTGCGGATGATATCGCGGATCTGGTGTATAAGTTTTACGTGCCATACTTTCAGATTTTGTTAAAGTTCGATCACGATATTGAGTAGGTGGTGGACGATAATAATCATCAACAAATGATAAATCTTGAAATTGATTTTCGAAATCTAAATCATAATGTGAATGATGTTGTTGTTGTTGTTGATGATGATGATGGTGGTGGTGATGATGATGATTAGACATAAAATTATCATCTTGTAATGTTAAATTTCTGCATGACGAATATGATGGAACACGTTGTGTTAATGGAAAAGGACGGGAGAGAAGCTCACGAGATTTAGCAAAATAGAATTCCGCTGACGCCTTATCCCATAATGGTAGACGTAAACTATTATTAGGAAGTTCATCAATAGAGGACGGAGAGTCCGCAAATTTCTTGATAATAAAACAAAATTTAAAAAATAAACAAAAAAAAACAAAACAAGGAGCGATAGGATAAGAGGAAATAAGGGTAAAAATATTCGTGTTAGTATAGTGTACTTTGATAAAAACTGAATTCAAACCTCCACTGATAATAATCAGAGGAGATTTGATATGAGACTACTTTAGGCCCAAGTGCTTATTTGTGCCTAATTATTAAACAGCAAATCAATAATAATAATAATAAAAAAATATATATTCTAAATTTAATATAATATAGAATACCTGTAAATCGGGTGTTGATAATGCCTCTTCAGAAAAATTTCGTCTTTCACTAGTTTTATCATGTTCACCAACTGATGGAAATCTAAAACTGAATTTCTTTTTATTTGGTGATGCCGGTGTTGTTGGTGCTGGTGCTGATAATGATTTTGTACTAATTTCATTAGCTAAAGCAATTGCTGTATCTAATGTTTTTTGATCATTTGCTGATAATGGTTTAACAGTTGCTTGTTTTCTTGATTTACTATTATTATTATTAATATTATTACTTGTACTACTACCATTATCACGACTATTATTATTATTTAATTTTTCACGTAATTCATTACTACGATTCGAATTTTCATGATCAAGAAATTGTTGATTTGGTGGTAATGGTGGTTGTACAAATGAATTCAACATTAATTCCATTTCAGCCATTAATGATGGACCTAAATCTAATTGTGGACTATTTCCATCATCCTCATCACTAATTTCATGATATTCATGATCTTGTAATGGTGCAGGTGCTGGTACATCACTTTCTAATAATGGTGCAGCTTCTAAATCTTTATGTGGTCGAAATGGTAGAACAACTTGTGTTGGCACTGAACCATACTAAAAATGAATCCCATTTTTTTTAATAATGATAATAAAAATATTGTGATTTATAAAATAAATCATACATTGCCTTTAGATCCGCCTAAGAAGCTTAAATCACCAAAATAAGCACCATCTAAGCCAACATGACCTGTATGTTTAAAATCGCCTTGTGGGGCACTTATCATTTCACTACGCAACTTTCTTCGTAATGATGATCTTGTACTTTCAGTACGTAAAAATGATGAACTTGGTAAATCACTACCAAGATAAGTCACAACATTTGCTGGATCAAATAAGCCAGTTTTACCACTAGCTGTGACACCCTTCCATAATGGATGATGTGTTCTATAATTAATATCCAATTATATTTATTATTAATTTGTAAAGATTATTTATGTACTTTTTATCTAAAACTGTAATTACATCACCAACACGATATGTTAACATATGTGGTCCTTCAGTTGATGCTGTTTTCGCTTGTACTTGTTCCGGACGACATTCAGCTAATATTGAACCAATTTCAGCAAATTTTGGTCTAGATGATGGTTCATGTCGCCAACAATCCATCATTAAATTATAATGATCTAATGGACAACAATCTGGTTGTTCTAAACGTTGAAATTTCGGTTCATCAATTGCCTCTAATATTTGTTGACCAGTTAATGCAGCCCATGGTTGAAAACCATATGAAAACATCTCCCATAATGTTACACCAAATGCCCATACATCACTAGCTGTTGTAAAACGTAAATAACTTATACATTCTGGTGCACACCATGCTATCGGTAATTTTAAATTAACATTAAAATTTGTTTGATAATAATCTTTGCCTTGGCCTAAAGCACGACTTAAACCAAAATCAGAAATTTTTACTTTATTTTTAGAAAATACCAAAATATTTCGAGCAGCTAAATCACTAAAATTCACAATCAAAATCAATATTAATTAATCAATAAAAGAAATTGTAGAATTTACCGATGAATTAGACGATTAGCTTCGAGATATTGCATACCATCGCATATTTGATAAGCAAAATCACATAAAGTTAGAACGGGAAAACTCGACCTCAATGATGGTTCTTTTAAACATTCGAGTAAAGAACGTAATGGCGCTAATTCAGTTACCAACATTAAACTACCTTCAATATTTGGTAAAACAACACCAAAAAATCTAACAATATTCGGATGATCAATATGATGCATTATTGAAGCTTCTTTTAGGAACTCAACCATATTACTTTGCATTTTGTCCCGTGATAAACATTTAATTGCAACCTTCAACAAAACAAAACAATTTTAATATCAACTATAAACAATATTGTTGTTATTATTTTATACTTGTATTCGTTCGCCTTCATTGCACCAAACACCCTGTTGTACAACCCCAAATTCTCCCATACCTAATTCTTTATTTATTGTTATACTAGCAGCTGGTATAATATGTTTACTAGACATTTTTGGTTCACGACTTATCGGTTCTGTATGTAAATTATTATCAATTAAACCGACTGGTGAATGTCCTGGTTTTTTATAATTGATAATCTTTTTTAATTTTGATAAATAATTATTTGGAAAATGTTTATCGTAATATTTCCGTAAACGTCTCATTTCCGGTTTAGACATACCAATTTCGAGTAGATCACTTTCTGTTGTAAATTTCAACTGGGATGGATGTGCAATTTTCAGAGTATTTCTAAAAATAAAATTAAAACATTTTGTAAATAAAAAATATTTAAATTGTATTATACAAAACAATAAATGTTTGATAAAAATTTAATTAAGACAAAGAAAGATGTATTATTTTGTTTTATAAATAACTTACTTGAAACAATTAAAATAATGTTGTAATTCGGCTTCTACTAAGAATTCATAAAGGCCAGGCCCTTTTTTTATTGAGGCATTGACACCCTCTACAATAAAGAACAAGGAGCAACATGAAAACTTTGAAATTGTCTTAAACAAATACATTGAATTAACAATAAACAAAACATGCAATAAATACATTTCTTATCTAATAGGAATTGTTAATAAATAAATATTTCATACCCATTTCGATAAATTTTTAGAATAGGGAAAAAATTGTGTATATTATATATTTTTTTAGGAGATAGATACACACAGACACTACTACAACAATAAACTAGTGCACATTTGGAGAATACCATCTACAGTGTACCTGGTAGGATTTCCATTGTTAATTCACTATAAATATTTATTTAATTAAAACTAAATAAATAACATTCCAGCCGATTTATTGCTCAATTATTTATCAATCCACCATTTTGACAGGAGACTGACAAATGACAGACCTTCTTGTAATTTAATACGGGCGGCTAATTACAGCTCAAGCATACTGTTATTTTATTAATTAGAATAAGACTAATTGAAGAATTCAATCATTCAATATTATTTATCTTGAATAAATTCGAAACAAAATTTGAATTTTCATACAAGATTTTGAAGTATGAATTGTTGAATTCAGATACATTTTATTTCAGAGCTACAGTTACTTATTCCAAGAGTAAAGTTATACAAACGACGCAGTTAAGCATTCAATTATCTCAAATTTTGAATCTTTTTATCACAACTTAGTCTAATTATTTGTGTTTGATAATATTCTATAATTCTCTAAGATCATTTGCATTTTTTTTCATTCAGTTTAATATTCTGTTGTCAATTTTGAATTTAAGAGTACGTCCGATGTTTAACGTTATAAACCTAACCCCAAAAATTCTCAATGTGTAAATTTTAATTTTCAATTTAGAGAAGTATGGTTTTCACAACAGCTATCAATTTTATCAGATCCAGAGGCCCCGATGAATTTTGGCGTAAACGGAAAATCTTCAAATTAGCTGCGGTATTTAATTCATAAATTTCCAGAAATTTTGTTGAATAACCTCAATTTTTTGCAGCATTTTGTTGGAAGAAAACGAAATTGTTACAGTATCGCTATCAGATATGTACATCGTGCTCTAGTTTATGCAACAAAAGGACGTAAACTCAAAAAACTAGATATGATTAATGTACGTGAAATATTCAATTATGCCTAATAATATTTTTCAAGACCAATTCTTTTGATTCTTTTAGTTATGGGAAACTCGACTGAAAGCGGGATGTACACAACATGAAATTGATTATTTAACGTTCCGTGAAAGTTTAGCAAGAAATAGTATTTTACTGAATAGAAAAACATTGGCCGATTTAGCTTGTTGGGAACCATTCTCATTTAAAGCTATCACAGATATAGCAAAAACAACAGCACAGAAGGATGATATCAAAGATCCCATTGATTGGGATAGTGTAAAAGGTGGAGTTACTCGTGTTAATTATAGACATAACAAGAAATGGTAATTTTGTGTACAGAATAATAGTAATATTAGAATAGAATAAAACTTTGAAGAAAAATTTAAAATAATCTTTGAAATGATCACCTATTTGTCTGTTTTTATGAGGAGATATAAAAAAAAAATTGGAAACTCTCATCGAACTATAAATCTTATTGGAAGTTTCTCAAGAAATCTGAAATAAGAGTTTTATCCATTTCAGGAGTGAGTATGTGGATAGGCAACCAACATTTCTTTTAACTAATTTGATATTTTTCTAAATTGTTGAAGCATTCGCTTATATTTGATTTAAATTTGTGAATATTTCAAATTTCGTAGAGCGTGCTATTCAAAAATCGATTCTTTTTTTTTTTAGTTATATGAAGGTTTTCAATTGTTTTCCATCCTGTTTTGTGGATATTGAAAAGACTGTGGAAAAATATATTTTTGTTGGCTTCTCTTGCCTGTCTTTCAAACTTGTTCATGAAAAAAAAATTGTAAGCAGATAACGTCAAGTTTTTTCTCCACCGCAGCAGGAGTATCATTTTCTGTGATTACGCAACAACAATACAAGTTTAGCTATAGTGACCTTACGACAGAAATATTATTGGATTCACATTTAATATAGTAAATAATTGAATTTTTATCAGTTTAATTAACCAGATGTTGAATATTTTTTGGGTTTTAACGTTGAAGCACTTCTGATAAGAAATATTTAATCTATGTTTACATTGGTGGTCTAATAACAACGTTATCTACCTGTGTCGATACATCATCATTATCATGAACCGCAGAAAACAATCAGACAATTCCTCTATGTTCACACAAAAAAAGATCGTTTTAATGCCTACGATATATTAATGTATTCTGATCTATACTATCTATATGTATACATATGTATAAATATAGATATCTAGTATGATCATTTAGACAGAGAAATGTTTGAGAGAGCCGTTTAACAATAGGGGTAGAGTAATGTGCGGCTGTATGTGTTTGTAGGGTAGGCAGTAAGGCCATAGGGTGGCTGTGTAATCAGCAGACTGTAGAGGGTGTACAAGGGTAAGAGGTGAGGGGTGTTGAACTACGCCGCGACGCTCGGGTTGACCTGCCGCCACGCTTATCACGTCTACATGTGGGCGATGAATGTGGGATTTTATACAAGGCATTATCACAATACACCTACCGAAATTTATCTTTATCAAATAAAATTACAATGTTAACATTCATTTATTTGGACTTCAGCTTGTCCACCCGATAACATTTTCGTTTTGTTATATTATTATGAATTGGAATTATCCGCAAATTTCAAGAAAATTCCAATCGTTGTTTAGTTTAAATGAAAATCGTTTATATTTTGAACTATTTCAGACTGTTAACTTTAATGGTTCATATCGAAGAAATATGGTAATTTGGAGAATGTAGAACGTTCAGAAGGTATGGTGTAAACGTAGTGGCGGCGAGCTGGCGTCCGGGCGCGCGTGCCGCCAATATATGTGAGCCAAATACCAGAGTTGAATAAGCGAAATTTCGAAAAATTATCATAGAATCTTCCCACCGATAGTAAACAATCCAAAAATGACAAAATTCAGAAAATTGATTCAAGTACTAGAAAAACTGGCATTTATTCACTAATCTTTCCTTTTTTTTGATAAATTTTCTAGGTAAGTCTACGATTTCTTGTTAGTCTCTTGAATGGTCTCCAAATCATCTGGTTGTAGAGGAGAGTTTTTCACATTTTTTGGCTTTTTCGTTTGGAATAATCGTCGAAATAGTGTTGTAATATCGATTTCAAGCTGTTGTCGTTATGGACTATGAGCTTTAAGTTTACTAGCTGGATCGGCTCGCCTGTTTCGCTGATCCATCGTGCTGTAGTACGGCGTTATATATATCTCTAAAGGGAGATAGAAAGCGTGAAAGTATAAGAACGCTAACGTTGGATTCGTAATCTTAAATCGTGTGTGCTTATGACACGGCCAGTCGTATAGTCGCAAGATCCTTTCAACTAAAAACCAAATGGCAAAGAACGATTTCTCCAACATCTAAATCCACCACTACCCATTATCGTCATCAAGTTATAAAACTGACGTTCATTTCAGCCCCTATTTGTACCACAATCTTTCAGTTTTTATGAACATGTTTAATGACAATGTCGAATAAAGACCGAGCAGTAGGTGTAAATAAAGGAATGCCTATTACAGCGAAAGTCATCCGCACTCACTAAATGTATCCATCCAACGTTAAAGATACGTCGTAAAGTCTCAGCTGGTTTACGCGGCTAGTCAATATGTTTGTCATTTGTCACTTTTGTATTTGAAAGCGTACTGGCACCACCATCATCATTATTATCATAGACGGCGCAGTTATCATTACGTTTCTACTCTGTGGCATTAACGAGAGACTAAAGGGGAAGTATGAAGTAGGCTCATACGACCAATAATAATTACTATATGGAGATATTCGAGATCATTATTATTATTATGAGAGACTACTCACTCTGAGTCTCTAAAAAATTCAAAACCATATTATGAGCTTAAAATAACCCTCAAAGTGCCACCAAGTTAGTCATAACAAAGATATTGCCTCTATAAACACACTTTTCACCTATACCCCAAATATCGAGAATAATGACAACATTCTGAAGATGGTTATTAAATGGAACTTTTCTCCAAATAAATCTCAAAATCGTGCTGTAAATGTGAGTAGAGTCCGTCTCTGGAAAAGGATATGGTTCATACGACTTTTAACATCCAGCATCCTGCTATAACACCGAAAACGTCGTCGCTCACATACATTTTTATGCGATCAAAGTTTATCTATCGGAGAAAATTCAACGTTCGAACCTCATATCGTTCAAGTTTTTTTTTTTTTTTTTTTTTGGCGAAACGTGAATCCTACTGTTCAATATGTTGTGTATTGTAATTAGTTTTTCAATACTCTTCTCATGAACAAATCTAATTATAGATAACAGAGAAACTCAATTTCAATTATATCACGGACATAATTACATTATTTACTCATCAATAGGTGAAATGGGGTGGAAAAATATAATTTTATGAATTTACTATAAAAAAAATTTGACACGTGGCTATGTTAATTCTCGTTAATCAATTAGATGGTGATGGGATAACGGTGTCCGAAAATGTCGTGTATTTTTAAGTGAAAAATTCAAAAACCCCAATGTCACACCTTCTGTGGTAGGTTTTAATTTGGCAGATTGGGGGCGGCGGCCGCAAACGATCGATTCGAATGTATAACAGCTATAATGTGCATGCTTTACAAAAAAAAAGGGGGCAACCTTTAGACATAATGAAACTCTGTAAAGACAAAGACTGTTAGCAAAAATCGATAAAATTAAAAATCCTGCAATCGTAGTAGTAGTTTTTTTTTTTTTCGTTCTCCCGTTCGGAATAAAGAATGAGAAAGAGGTAAAAACGTAGGACAGCTCAAGTTACTGCGGTGAACTGCGATTAATCTGTCTAGGAGTAGGTATAGTGAATACTTTAAGTTTGCCGTCCCCATTTTCTGTCTGACAATGTTGATGGTGGAGTTGTGGCGGCGACGACGTCTATAGTAGTGCTTGGTGGTAGTAGTGGTGGTGGCTGTAACGGAATAGATTTATCCAGTGGCGTAGCCTCTATAGAAACTACGACAGCACAGCTCCCCTCACCAAGCTCAAATTCCCCATCTTAATGTATCGTTATAATATTGAAATCAAGAATTTTCTCTGAAGAATTCTAATTGCTAAGCTCTTAAACCAACTCCGAACTCTTGACATCATTAATTAATTAATTTGAGTCGAATTCATTTGCTTGATTCAACTTAGAAACTTCGTTGGCGCAGCCGCCACTCCCAAACTCACTTAAATAAGAACTTCAAGACTCAACTTCCGCCCTCAACGCACAAGTCTAAACTAGGATTGGGATAGTTCTTGCTCCGGTACCAGAACTGATCCTCAAACAAAAATTAATATGAATTATCTCAAGTTGATGTTCCAACGGTGATCGTCAAGTGCTCAAAACTAGTTCAACTTAGGCTCGTTCGAACCTACAACAGAACTGATTCTGCGCATTTGAGAATCATCATTCGAACTCAAATCGGGGTTTTCACCGTTCGTACATAAAAATCACTATTTGAGAATCATTTTGGGCTGGTGAAATCAGCTCTTGAACTTCAAACTAAATCAGTTCTTGAACTTCAAACTAAAATAACTCATAGGAATTAGTTCTGGAACTGTGAATAATTACGACATGCGCAGTCAAGAGTTTGGAACTGATTCAAAAACTGTAGAATATTTCATGTTCAAACGAACTTTTTATTATCAGTTCTGCTCTATGTTCGAACGACTCTTTCAATATTATTATTCTTTATATTGCTTTTGCAGCCGACGCCTATAAATTTGAAACTTTCGCATTCAATATCCGTCAAGCCGAAATTGACAAAATAATCTCGATTTATAAGCGCAAATGTCCAGTAAGTGTGCAAAAAGTACGTGTTTTTCCAAAATTTTGTTCCTCTCCCATGATATTCGAGAAAATAATAAAAGTCGTTGAGTTACGATTTTGAAAATTTTCATTCAAAGACCGGGAATGATAAAATTGCTCGACCAAGAGAGCAATCAATATGGGAAAACGACTTATTGATTTTTTTCGAATTTCTCTCTCGATTCGTTTCAAATAAATTCAAAGAACTCTATCATCGTTTTTTTTGTACATAATATGTGTATTGTTCTGTAATTGATACGATTGCAATCCTTAATCCGAAAAGGGGGGCTTCCGTTTTTGTGACTGTTACGGCACGCCACTGGATTTATCAAATACTTCGAGCACGAGAGGCGCTAACCGAGACATTTGCCACAGACAGGTGGCCTCCCACGCAATATACTCTATCTATCTTTGTCTATAACGTGGTGTTGTTGGCGTCACGCTAGCGACGCCCTTGTTCCAGTCATGCTACTGGAAAATTCCCATAGGGCAAATCTCTAGGGCGTCGACGCTACAACTCCACTGAGAACGCACTAGATCAAGACAAAGGCATCAAGATGGAAATGATCAGTTTACAATATTGCACAACAAAAACTACTATCAATTCACTATAATCGATGGATTATAATGAATAATTAATTTCAACAGAAAAACTCAAAGTTCAATAGTTTTTCTATAGCCTTAAAATAGTTCACTAACCAACCTTAGAGACATTCAGCAACTATCTAGTTCAAAACTGTAATGAATTCGGATGGTCGCTGGAGATTTTCACAGTTATTAAATCTACAACTTGTCGACGACATCATCATCATTATCATCATCATCATCATCATCAAGAGGAAGGTTCAATATCGAAGGGTTTAAAATAAATTAGGTACATTTATTTTTGGAGTATATCTTTGAATATATATTTTTTTTTTGTGCGATGATCATTTACTGATTTACTGTATGCCATACGACACAGGCACACCGCATCGTGATGGCCTCCATAAATCAAATCGATACCGAAATCGGATCAAACGCCGCCACCAGGTTCACAGAAACAGAAGCCATACGACACTCTATATATGAATTACAATAATAATAATTGATGACATTTCAACATGATCTATAGAAATCAACTCGAGATTACTAAACATTTCGAATAATCTTATATTAATTCAATTAATTTGAATTAATTTGTGTCAAATTCAATGTTGTGCGATATGGGGGGTTGGTAGCGTGCTAGCAATTCGAAATCCTCATTTCTATCAGAAAGTCACGTGTGTTGGCTGTGTATATCTCGACTAGTTCGATACTTTCGAATATTTTGATAAAGAAGATTTATCCGACGAACGTTGCGATATCAACCGCAGTAGTTAAAGCTGAGCAAAACAACGATTATCTAAGTCATTGTCGATGCTACCGTAACTACCGTTGAGGATTACGAATTTTGAGCTTGTCTATGTTCTATATTCTCGTTTGAATATTGGATTTTATTTTTAAGTGATCAAGGAAATTTATTGGAAAAGCCATCGTCTATAAAGACGACGCCTTAGTAATGAGCAAGACGATAATAACATTTACCGTTCATTACATCAATTCCTTGTTATATAACTTTTCTCTACAACAACAACTTTTCGATCTTATTTCAATATTTCTAGAGGTTTTCTCAATTTTTATTAATCTATTAGAGTTCGTGCCACAATAACATTTTTAACAAGAATTTAAATTCTCAAATTGTAAAATTTTAGAAAGCCGATTGATGCGTAAAAATGCATTTGAAAAAACAACAATGCAGCATGAATAAAATATGTGGAAATTGTCGCTTTTTATGTATAAAAATAATTCAAATATATTCAGTACAATGCGTGATGTTGCAGACATTTTTACGGTCACCTACATATGAAACTTGTATACGTAGCGGACGTTGTTCCTTCGTCATATCCGCTTTAATGTCCGCCTATACAGACAGGACCGCATCCAGGCATTACGGTCCGACTATCATCGAATAAATGGCGCCACGACGCCGAAATTCGGCCCAATGTTATTCCCGTTTTATTAAAAATAAAACGACTGAAATATATCTTATTGGAACTAACGTAAATAGATTCCTACTTGAAATTTGAAATTTTATAACAAGAATAACTCTATCTGTTTTATGAACATCTGATTGTGGCCGACTGAATTCCGAATACGATTCGAGAAGGCCAAGAATTGGCTGGCATACTTGAACTTTTCGCAACATATACTGTTATCTCATTTGTTTTTTTATGATTTTTTTTTTTAGCATCACATCTATTTTGTCGTTTATGCGACGTTGACGGTAATGATGACGCCAAAGGTGATGGTGGTGTGGCTGTTGTAGATGATGGTGGTGTAGTATTGGGAACAGGTTGGCCGGTAAATGAGCAGTAATAAAGCCGGGTAGCGTCGCGACGTTGCGGTGTGGACGAGGCGGCGCGTGTCTGACGCGTCTCGTGTCTAACAAGCAACCCACCCGGCGCCCCGCGTCAACCGCAATACGGCGACTACCAAAATGTTTCAACAATTCAAACGAAATTCTCAATTCAATTTAATACACCAGAAGCTATCAAAGTAGAAAGCGGCACATCTTACAATTAGTTTAATGTGTATAATTAAATTTCTCAATGAATAGTTGGATTTCTTGAAATAAATTCAGGCTCGAGACTAACAGTACAATGAGTTGGATGAATAATTGACTTAAGGTCATTGTAATATGTGCATGGAATTTGGAATTTGGTGTCAGTTTTTCACTTTTAATAAAAGAGAATTTGATTGAAATATTCGGCTATTTGAGCATTTATTTAAGATTAGGTACTTGAATCAGATTCAAAACGGAAATGCAGACTTTGTTCGAGTTCAAGATATTTTATTGACTTGGTACAATTTTGGTGGATGCGCCGGGGAAAAGATGTAATAAAAATTTATTTATAATTCACTGCAATTATACATATGAAATATTTACTCATAAATAATAAATTTAGATTTGAGAATACTTTTTCGTAAATTTGTGATAAGATTAATAACCTAGCGATCAGAGAATTGAAAATTTCATCTTTCGAAAAATTGTAGATTTTTTTCTTCATTATACATACAGTTAGTTCAAAATAATTTCAGCATATAAAATTTGTCACCAGTAGTTTTATTGTTGTTTTTTTTTAAATATGAGCCCAAAGAAACAAAGGTCATTTATGTCCTTTTTTGAATTTCAGCTCAATCATTGATTACAAGATTTTCCACTTTATCATTTCTTTGTTAATTCATAGGTGTATTCAAAAGAGTTGAAGAAAATGAAATTCTGCAAGAAACTTAAATTATTTCCACGAAAAAGCAAAAAGTACAATGATTTCGTTCAATTTCATCATTCAAATCCAAGAAAAATTCAAATAAAGTTATATTTTGCAAGAAATCTAGCTAAATTCCACTAATAAATTTCAAAAAATCTAGAAAAAAGTCTATCTCATTCGATTTTCTTCACTAAGCTCATGAAAAACGCGAAAGATTTATATTTCGCAAGGAATCTAGCTAATTTCCACCGATTTCGTTATGAACACGAGATCATTTTGACTATTTTAGCTGGCCTATTGTTTTACTAAGTTTGATCACCATCTATAGTAGATCCAAAACCAAATCGAATGTACGTCATCACTATCAATGACGTCACAATCTGACCAATTTGATTGTTATATAAACGTGAGGTTTTAGGGCAGCAATTTTCGAGCTACAGGGTGTCAACAGAATTTTGAAAAATCATCAGCTTTGGAATGTTACCAGTGGTGGATTTAGGGGTATCGTCGATCATTATTCATCAAAAAAAGATATCGTCCTGTATAATATGCAAAAGAAATTGATCGCCATAAGCGCTATTGTATTATCTCCATTTTTTGTATCTTTACACGTCTTCGTACTCCAAACGGATTAGTGACAACATTGATCTATTTATTGAAAGTGATGGCTGGCGAAAAAGTAGTGTGCTCCTTAGAATAGCAGGAAACAAAAATGATGACTGGCGAAAAGTGTCATGTTGCTTAGCAACGGCAGTAAATAATGTCATAGATAAGTAATAATGTTTTATTTTGAATTCTGTCAAAGTCATTCAGATTCACTAGTCTCGCTATAAAAGTTTCACTTCAAAAAGTCATGTCACTTGTATGGGTTAGAAAGGTCTTTCTTGTAATCGATGAATTCGCGGATATAATCAATAACTTGGAGCCGATGGGAGCAAAATTTCAAATCAAATCATTGGCTACTTGATGTTTTTGACAGACAGGCTGCCAACTTTTTGAATAACCGCCAAGTTCACATTATAATATAATCATATCAAACAGAATGATTCATGAAGTGGTTACCTGATTTTGTCAAAGTCATCAACGATGTACATTGGATGTAGTTTTAGTTTTGATTTACATATACGGTTGGCGGGAAAACTACCGTGTCTACATTAGAAATGAGTGTGCCGCTCTAATGAAAATTGACTAGAGACTATTTCCTCTGGTGCTCTATTTCGAGTGAATGCCCGCAGCCTACTAATTGAAGAGCGAAAAAAATATTACAACTATAGTGAACAAATGGGGTATTTTTCTATCGAGAATAGAGTTAAAATTTGTTATTGCAGTTAATAATAATGTGGTGTTTTTTTGTGTGTTTGGAAACATTTTGATGGTCGCAGATCGGATCTGTTGGTGTGATGTGGCGGTGTCGGCACGCGACTAAAGCAACCCCCGTTCCCTGCACTCGATCCTGACTACCGCACGCGCCACCCGCCCCCTGTTACAGCCACCCCCGTCATCGCTACTACCGTCTCCACCACCGCCTGCCTTGCTGCTGCTCACAACCAGCTCTCGCCGCACACTCACTTTACACACACACACACACACACACATAGATATAAATTCTCGCCCACCACCACCACCACCACCACCACCACCACTACCACCGAACGATTCTCATTACACAGCTCGTGCTCTAACAGTTCAGTCTTAGATACGTACTCGTTGTCGGTATAATAAAATAACGAGAATCACATGCGAAAAGAATTTTTTTAAAGAAATAAAAAATCAAACGTTATTCCACCGATTTGGTACGAGTTATGACCGCCAAGACTAAACGAGCATCAGAACCGAGAAGAGCCAACAAACCATTGATGGAGAAACGACGACGTGCTCGTATCAATCAAAGTCTTGCCGCTTTGAAAACATTAATTTTGGATACGGCTAAAGCAGATAATACAAAACATTCCAAATTGGAGAAGGCTGATATTTTGGAATTAACTGTCAGACATTTCCAAAGACATCGCAGTTTAGATGTGAAAGGAGTTAATCATTACAAGGCCGGCTATGCTGATTGTGTCCGCGAAGTCCAGCGATATTTGGATACACCAGACGCTCAAACAATGACCGTCATCGATACCGGCGTCAGACAGCGATTACTGCGACATTTGGACAATTGTATAGCCGAAGTGGATATGGATATTAGAAATGCAGCTCTACCACCGCCGCCACAATCCGCCCCATCTGCACCCGCACTCCCAATCGAAGAACGCCTCCAACCACCCGACAGCAGCACTTTGGAAGAAATCAACAACAATACTGCTGAATCAGTTGAGGAACAAGAAGCGATACCGACGCAATCATCGCAACAAACACCAACACCACCACCACCACCGCCGCCGCCAAATAAATTTGTCAAGAATTACGATGGTAATTTCGTATTACTTCTGCCTGAACATTATTTCCAACTGGCTAATGTATTGGGTGTCAATTTGCGGTCGCAAAATCCTTCGGGAACCGATCCAGGAGTTTCGGCAACTGACAAAGACGAAATTTGCCAAGAATTAGTGCCAGAGAAAAAACTCCAAGCACCGATCGATTTCAGCAACAACAATGATAATTGTGACATGTGGCGGCCATGGTGACTTTGTTAGATTGATTATTTTTTATGTATTTTTTCCGGAAGAAAATATACAAGGAAAAACAGAATTTAAGTCAATTATCAATTGTGGACTAACTAACTTGTGTGAATTTAACTAGTCAAAAATTGATGCTTTGTTTTAGTATAAAATGCTTGAAAAGTCTAGTACGGTGATTTTTGTAAATAAGATTTGTTGATTATTTGAAATTTTAGCAAAATATTCAATTATTATTTATTCTCTTAATGGAATTTATTGTATATTTGTAAAACAACAACATCTATTGTTCAATTTCATTGAATAAAATTCACTAAAATTGACAAAAACTCTGCTTAAATTAACTTATTAATCAATTAATTCCAAATTTATTGACTTTGTTTTTGTTCAATACTTCGGCACTTTGCCAAATCCAGTGGAGAACTCACAGTACCATCGTCCTACATTCCGTGATTATTTTTGTGCCATTTTCAAAAACAGACACTCATTAAGGAAGTATATTTATTACACGGAGACTATGCACCGGAATTCCTAATTATCTCATTAAAATGGATAAACAGATCCAGGAATTGGGGGTGTTACGGCGAATGTGCACAGAAATCCCACAACGAATTATAAGAATTTAGAAAATGAAAATTTTTAAAAAATTCAACTAATTTGTCTATAGAGAAAATCTAAAGAAAATGCTTACCTTGAAAAATTGGGCAATTTTTTTGATTGTAGTGTATATAGAAGCGCTGCAGCATTGTTTCTATTGCCCCGCCATCTATCAGGCATTAGTAAGAAACTAGAATATAATCTGCATTATCGACTGCTATAGTAACCTTCATATTTAAAAAATTTCGACACTAGTTCCGACAAAAGCGATGTATTAAACAGAGATAGTTACATACCAAACATACTGATATTAGACAGAATAAGAAAATATGGAGTATGTCGTGATTGTCGCTTAAATCCTCGTGCGATAAGCTGTTTTTTGAGAATTGCCGGTGCACGTTTCTGGAAGATTCTTCCATTCATCAAAAGAATTTTAAAAGAAATTCCAACAAAAAACAATAATCTCCAAACAGAATGGTAAGTTTCTAATTATTGATTCATTAAATAATTGGAAAACCATATTAATTGGTGATTTGAATATTTTTGTTAGTCGGGTGCAATTAAAAAGTTATTCCCACTTTTCGATCGTGTTTTAATCAAAAAAGCTGAATCTGTCGCAAAAACGAAAGGTGGTATTGTTTTACCAGAAAATGCCCAAGGTAAAATTTTACATGGTACTGTGGTAGCGGTTGGACCAGGTAACAGAAATCAGGTAAATTATAGGTTAGGTTTCTCTCATGCTTTCGAATTAATCGACTTTCAATTGAATTCTAGAATGGAGACTTTGTTAAGCCAAGCGTAGAAGTTGGAGATAATGTTCTTCTACCCGAATACGGAGGTACTAAAGTTCAATTAGAAGAAAATCAAGATTATCATTTGTATAGAGAATCTGATATTTTGGCCAAGCTTGACAAATAGGTTATTGTCGATACATTTCTTTATAATTAATCATCAAAACCCATGATTCTCTGTGAGAAAAATAGTTATAATTATAAAGTTATCCGAAAAGCTGCATTTTTATTATTTAAGATCTGTCGGTAACTGGAAAATTATTTGTTCACTTGGCAATTGAATTATAAGGCCAAAAATGTTTATTTGTAGTCATTTTGTTTAATAAAAATCATTTCTATTAAGATTCAACTTTTATTTGTGAATTGAAATCCTATAATGGGGTTACAGGAATTTTCGGTCGGAATTCTGTCGAAATTATGTAACAACTGTCAAAAACCTAACCTCAAAGATTCAGTGTTTCTCGAAAAATACGTTGATTTGCGACTGTGTAAAGAAAAATAATAGAATTAAATATGCCAAAAGGTGATATTCGTGAAATTTCACCATTATTGCAAAAGTTCCGTGCTTTTTTATTGGGTAGACCGTTAACATTGGCGTTGAGATTTCAAGATGATTTAGCCACAAGAACACCACCGTTACCAATTCTACCAGATGGTCCAGCCCATAAATTACACGATAATTATTATGTTAAAAGAGATGCACGACGTGAAGTAGCCCCACCGATTGATGTTACACCAACGAAATTAATCGAAAGTGGCGAAGGGTCCAAAGAACTCAAAGCTGTA